>APFE030950878.1:124073-163820 GCA_000404065.3 Pinus taeda | reverse complement strand
AAATGAAAGTAGTTTTAGAATTGAGTTTAAAAATTTAAATCCAAATTTATATATAGACATAAAAGTAGTTGTTGAGTGTTATGTAAATGGTAAATATCAATGCTTTTTTATTTTGTTAATTAGATTAGAATAAAGTGATATTTGATGTTTTTTCTATTTTGTTAGTTGGATGAGAATAAAGTGATATTTGATGGACAATTTAAGAAAACAGTGAATTAATATTTCCTTACTATATGGTGATTAATAATATTAAGTACTAAAGAGTAATATTTTCAAAGTGATATTCAATGGAGAGGATGGAAACTCAGTGAGCCAATGATTAGCTTATTTCGTGGTGCTTAATATTCCCACTCAACGAATATTAAGCACTATGCACTAAGACAATCATTGAATCATTGGCTCCCTAGTTGTCCATCATCTCTATTGATTATCACTTTATTCTCATTCAATAATCAAAATATAAAAAGAAATAAGCAAACCAATTATTTGTTGCATGGTGATTAAGATTTACAAATAAATAATTTAGATTGAATAAAACAAAAATCCAAGTCATTACTACCTGCTATCCCACTCAGGAAAGAAATGTATTATGGCCGATGTAACCAACAAAAAAATTGGTTAAACAAATCGGTTTTGTCTTTGCTAATCCTTTTAATAAAATGTTTAATCAAATCTGCTCAGTCATTTTAATCCTTTTATAGTCCATAAATATAAATAGGAAATTGACAAGAAAGTACGTGAATATATCAACCAAATTCAACAATATCAAAGCAGAAAAACAAGAGTTTTTTTGTCATGACATTATCAAACTCCATCTATGTGTCGCACATCTAGCATACCAAATTCAAGTGCTCTCAGGTTTCTCTCATCTTGCATACCCAATTAAAATGCTCTAATTATTATTCAAGTCGGTGCATAAGAGTATTCTAGTGATCCAGACATCCTTACAATTAGGTTTCCACTGCGCTACGCATTTACCTTGGTACAGATTGCTGGGCGTTCTAGTTGTCTTGATTTTACTCTTAGTGCAAAAGTGATTCTTGTTAGTTGCACTATTGAAGATGATGTAAGGAAAGGATGTGTTGGATTTGGCTAAAAGAGTAGCCAATTGAAGATGGTTTGTACTGTTTGTGTCCTTCTTTATTATGTCCTATTTTGGTGGCACCTACATATTTGGGGTATACTCGGGAGTAATCAAAACAACCATGGGCTATGACCAGAGCACTCTGGATAACTTGGGGATTTTTCAAGGATCTGGGTGCTAATCTGATCCAGATTTAAACAAGAACACAATAATTACAGATATAACCATAAATACAAAGATGCAATAGAAATAACACTTCTTTTAATTAATATCAAATACTGAAATATGCTTACAAACAGAATGGAAATAAGACTAGCTCGGGCAATGGTAGCTTATCTCCGAGAAGAGATGTGGCAGCCACATGCCTCTGAACTGTGTTACAATGAGGCTCGAAGGCCTATTTATTGTTGAGAAACAATGGAAAACCCTAAACATCCAAAAACCTAACCCTAAGAGATGAAGCACCAAAATATGGGCCCCATTTGGGTAAATTGGTACATCAACTTCCCAGGGTCGTAACTTTTGCATACGATCTCCATTTGACGTGCACAATACCTCTTTAGAAAGATCTATCTGAGGAATACGACTTTTGAGTGAGAAACATAATTATATAACCTAGGTTGCTCCCAGTTTTGCCAAAAACCATCGTTTAGGGCCTCAAAACAACTCTGGAAGTTTAGGAACCCAAAAAGTGCCAAAAATAGTAAATTGTGCTACAAATAAGGAAACTGAAAACTGAAAGAAACAATGGTGGGGGTCCAAGTGGAATAGGCGAGTGGCCACCAATATCCACCTAGATCATTCCTCCCCCTTTAGGAAGCAATGGTCCCCATTCCATTGAGTTCCTCCATGAGATGAGGAAACTTCTGCTGAGCTTGGTCCCTAGTGAGCCACTTGCCCTGGTGAAGGAGTTGGCCTACTTTGAAAACTCGATATATTTGGATCCTTTACTGTTGGGTGTTATTGATCTGCATGTCCATGATCCAATCAGTTGTGGCTTGCTCCATGCAATCGGGATTTAACTCTATAGGTGTGAGTTGTTCTACAATGTTTGATGTGTCCAACAATGGTGGGAAGTATGGTCGAAGGCGGTCCACATTGAACATTGGGTGCAGGCCAAGGAATGGGGGAATGTTCAGCTCAAATGCATTATTGCCCATAGCCTTGGTAATGGTGTAAGGACCATATTGGAGTGGTATGAGTTTACGATAGGCTCCGGTAAGGTGTTCCTTCCGCAAATGCAACCAAACTTTGTCGCCCACCTGAAACTTGTGTGGCACTCGATGTTGATCATGTCGCTGCTTGTACTTGGCATTTGATTTCTCCAGAATGTCATGGACATGCTGGCAGATATGTTGGATGTGCTCAATGAAGTTGTTTTCCTTATTGGCTTCCAACTGGACATGAGACGAATATGCCTGAGTAGCTGCAAATGGTATGGCCACATCAATGGGACATAGTGGTTGGAATCACAAGCCCACCTGAAAAGGGCTGTGACCAGTTGAGCTGTGGAGAGCCCGGTTATACCTGTGTTGGACATAGGGAAGGCTCTCATCCCATGTGCATGGATGCTTTGAGTTGTACATGCGCAGAATGTGTACGATCATCTTGTTAATGACCTCTATCTGGTCATCAGTTTGGGAATGGAAAGTTGTGGACTTAGTGAGCTTGGTGTCTAACATCGACAAGAGACTGGACCAAAATGTCCTGAGGAACCCGCTGTCCCAATATGAGATGATATACTATGGGATCCCAAAGTGTACCCACACTTGTTCAAAGAAGAGTTTACCAGTGGCTTCTGCTGTGATATTCTTCTTACAGGCTGCTAGAATGGCCATCTTCGAGAATTTGTCGACGACCACAAAAACACAATCGTTGCCATGCTTAGTAGAAGGAAGGTTCGACATGTAATCCATGGAGATGGATTCCCAAGGTCGACTAGAGGTAGGCAACAGAGTATAGAGGCCTTTCTTCTTGATGGTTAATTTGGCAATGGCGCAGGCAGTGCAGGATCTAATGTACTTCTTGACATCCTGTCAAAGATTCGACTAGTAGAAAGACTTTTGCAATACTGCCACTGTTTTCTCGAGTGAGAAATGCCCAATGAATTGATTATAGTGCGCTTCCAAAATCATCTTGGCTCTCTCGCTTGATGGAACACAAAGGTGTCCCAAGTGGCATAGAATGGCATCCTAGAGGAGAAAATCTGGAACTTGCTGACCCTCCAAGAGCATTTGGAATGTGTGGCTGAACTTTGGGTCTCTTTTATATAGAAGTGGCCAATCAGAAGTCTTGTGCCCACAAGATTTGAGCACAGTGGTTAACGCCATGATCGGTGGTCGATAGAGGCAGTGTGCAACATTATTGGTGCTATCCTTCTTATACTTGATATTAAAATGGAATTGTTGCAGGTATGTGGACCACTTTTGATGGTGATTATTCTGCAACTTCCCTTGCATCTGTATGAATTGCAGGGGTCGGTGGTTTGTGTGGATGACCATTTCCTTCCCCAAAATGTAATGCTTCCATTGTCAGTAGGCCTGCACAATGGAATACATCTCTTTGTCATAAATGGGATACTTTCGGACTGTGTATGAAAGTGTCTCACTGTGATATGCCACTAGATGCTCCTTTTGAGTAAGGACTACCCCAATAGCATAGTCAGAGGCATCTGTCTCGATCTCAAATGGCTATTGCAAGTCTGGTAAAGTGAGCATTGGTGTAGAGCAGAGGTGATGTTTCAACTCTCCGAATGCCTTATGTTGAGATTTAGACCAAAAGAATTTTTCTTGTGCTCCTCCCTTGGTGACTTGACTTAAGGGCCAAGTGATATGAGAGAATTCCAACACGAACCTGTGGTAGAAATTGGCAAGACCCAGAAAGCTACGGAGCTTTGTAGGAGTGGTTGGGGCTAGCCAATCCCGAATGACTTGGATCTTTGCTAGATCCACATGCACCCCTCATTCATCAATAATGTATCCCAAATATTGAAGCTGGGTCATGCCAAAAGTGAATTTCTCCAAATTGGCACACAGCTTGTGTTGCCGCAGTGTTTGGAGACCCTTTCGGATGTGGTGGAGGTGCTCTTCCCAACTCTAGCTAAAGATCAAGATGTCATCCAAGTATACCACTACAAACGAGTTGGTGAATGGCCGCAAGAGGTCATCCATTAGCCTCATGAAGGTTGTAAGAGTATTCGTGAACCCAAAATGAATAACCAACCATTCGAAAGGCCCTCCTTGGCTTTGAAGGTAGTCTTCCACACATCGAAGGTTTCGATTGGTACTTGGTGATAGCCGGACTTCAGTTTGATCTTGTTGAAATATTCTGCCCCCCTTTAGTTGGTCTAGAAGGTCATCAATCCATGGGATTAAGTAAATATTCCTGACATAGAGCTCGATCTTGACGGCATATCGGTATGTCGTTCCAAGTGAGGAGATTTCCAGGAATTCCATCTCATCTTGGATGTACCTGTGCATGCAGCCCCGGTACTTGAGAAATAAATGCTTCTTAGAATCCTTGATACCCAACTTCGTGCGAAGGGTATGAAAAACATTGGTAAACTCCGACACATCTTGGTCCCTTCCCTATCGCAGCGTTGTCCCCTTTATGTATTTATCCTCATAGCTCCTGACAGGATAGTATTGCTCCTTAATGGCACCCCAAAACGAGTTTCAAGTGGGTGTGGCTAAAAACAATGAGTTCGTACTTTCATTCTTTTTCTCACAATAGGTTTCCCACGAGTCCTTGACATGGGGGGCTGCTTTGAGAAATGAAAAAGTGATCTTTTCCCAGCTGGAAAAATCATGAACGAAAAAATATCCTTCTAGCAGATTTAACCATTTATCTACAACATCTGCATCTATCTGACCCTCAAATATGGGAATGTTAAAGTTAACTTGTACCTTAAAGGTGTGGTGCTTCCAGATTAGTTGCCGGAAGTAGATGCGTCGTCGTTGGGTAGCCGCTGAAGGATCTGGGCAAAGTTGTCCATCATCGCGTTCCTTTGTCGCTCGAGGGCTTCTTCGAGCAATATTTTGATAAGATCTCCTACCCCTGTCGCTCGAGGGCTTCTTCGAGCAAGATTTTGATAATATCTCCTGCCCCCTCATATTTCTTATCATTCGCCATGGGAAGCTGTAAGGATTTGTGAGGCTGGTCTTGCAAAGGTTCGACTAGTTCAAGCCATAACTCCTTATATCCCAACCTCGTTGGGGACATGCAAAGAAAAACAGAGAAAGAGCAGACCACTCTGATACCATTGATCTAGATTTAAATAGGAACACAACAAATTACATATATAACCATAAATACAAAGATGCAGTAGAAATAACACTTCATTTCATTAATATCAAATACTGAAATATGCTTACAAACAGAATGGAAATAAGGCTAGCTCGGGCAATGGTAGCTTATCTCTGAGAAGAGATGTGGGGCCCACATGCCTCTGAACTATGTTACAATGAGGCTCAAAGGCCTATTTATTGTTTAGAAACAATGGAAAACCCTAAACATCCAAAAATCTAACCATAGGAGATGAAGCGCCAAACTATGGGCCTTGTTTGGGTAAATTGGTACATCAACTTCCCAGCGTCGTAACTTTCGTATATGATCTCCGTTTGATGTGCACAATACCTCGTCAGAAAGATCTATCCGAGGACTACAACTTTTGAGTGAGAAACATCGGTTTATGACCAATGTTTCTCTTGATTTTCCAAAATAAAACATCGTTTAGGGCCTTAAAATGGCTCCGGAAATTTAGGACTCGAAAAACTGCAAAAAATAGTAAATTGTGCTAAAAATAAGGAAACTGAAAAACTGAAAGAAACAATGGTGGGGATCCAAGTGGAATAGGTGGGTGGCCACCAATATTCACCTGGATCATAATCTTGGGATTGTTTCAGATCTCGTCAATGAAGTATGCCCTGCATGGGCTGTTGTTGGAATTGGAGACATCATGAATATTGGTGGGTATTCATTGGTATGGTTAACGAATTTCCAAGACTAGGTTAAGGCAGACGTATGCGTATATGATCGTTGGAGCTAATTCTCAGGCATTTTCCAACACATGACCTATGGTTACCCGTGTCAAGAATTTTCTGCAGTGTCGAGGAGTTGTCCTGGGGATTATGAAAGGATTTGTAGGTATGGGTGGAGCAATGTTTACTCAAATATATCATGCAGTTTATGGAAATAGTCCTAGTGGATCTTCTGGTGTGATTTTGTTGCTCCCCTCGTTGCCTAGTGCAGTTTCTATGATTGTTATGTTTATAGTTCATCCCACAAAACGGACTACAGAGAAGAATGAGTTGAAGTGATTTTACATTTTATCTACATAACATTGTGATTGGTAGGGTTTCTCATGGTTCTCATTAAATGTTTCAAAGAACTTTTCTGTTGCAGGTTACAAAATTGTGGTTGCAATTATCGTGATTTTCCTTTCATTTCCTCTTGTGATGATTGCTAAGGTAGAGATGGACAAAAATAAGCAGCAACATGTTTCCACCCATAGCGCAACCGTAGAAATTGAAGCAACAGGTTATGCCAAAATCATGGCACGTACAAACGAAAATGAAGAGAAGAAAACCCAAACCCAAAATTACCCCAAGGAAGAAGAGTTGTTGAGTAGCACAAAATATAGTGATAATCATAATAGAAAAGTGAGATCTTTCCTTAGATCCCGTATTGTGAAATAGTTCAAAGACCCCAAGGGAGGAGACAATTTTACAATTCCTCAAGTTTTAGTGAGCATCGATATGCTAATCATGTTTGTAGCCACTACTTGTAGGATTGGATCAACTCTGACCACCTTTAATAATATGGGACAAATTGGGAAAGCTCTTGGTTACACTTACCAGAATTTAAGCACCTTTGTTTCTCTTATTAGCATATGGAATTATCTAGGCCGCGTTGTTGTTGTATTTTTATCGGAAATTATTCTCCACAATTATGGGAATCCACAAGTATGGATTTCCCAGGCCGCTGATGATGACAATAGTTTTATTTATTTCTTGCATTGGGCATCTTTTCATTGTATTCACTCTTCCTAGTTCTTTGTATGTTGCATCCATCATAATTGGACTTTGTTTTGGATCTCAATGGTCTCTTTTGTTTGCGGTCATCTCGGAGCTTTTTGGTCTCAAGTATTATTCTACTCTCCATAATCTTGGAGTAGTGGCAAGTCCCTTGGGAGCTTATACTCTGTGTGTGAGAGTTGTAGGATACTTGTACGACCGAGAAGTAGGAAGGAAGTGTGTGGCTCTCCATAATTGTAAAGAGATTACTTGCATTGGACAAGAATGCTTCCAACTTTCGTTTATCATTATAATGCTCGTGTCCTTTTTTGGAGCTTTGATTTATGGCATTCTTGTTTTGAGAATGAGGAAATTCTACATAACTAATATATATGCCAAGTTTGGTTAACTAGAAAACTTAGCACCATTCTATATCGATAATCAGAGGAATGTATAGATGACCAATGTTGAAATCCAGAGAGCGATAATATAGCTTGTGAGGGGTGATTGTGGATGAACACTTTTACCATGATTAAGAATTTTACTTCGAGATTTCTTGTTAATGAAGTGAAACTTAGAGGTTGTTCAAAAGAAGTTGCTTTCTTTTTATTTTGGATTCATAATTAACTCAGGTTGATGCTCATAAGAATAACCAGAATGCATGGTGTCCATTGAAGAAAACGACTTTGGTTCATCTGATGGAACTGCAAGGGTCTTTAACCTCTATGCATTTGGATAATCGAATGAACATGTCATTTAATTAATATTAAAACCCTAACTTGATCTTTAGGGTTCTGATCTGGACTTTTCGGTATAGGACTCTACGCCGATGATGGAGAGAGGGTGTTGACAATTCTGGTAGAGCCATCTCGAGATATTTAAAGTTTTCCTGCACGCTGATTGACAAGCAAATAGAAGAAAATGGTGGAAAACCAAAGTAGTTGATTAACGATGGAAAAACCAAAGTAGTAGCGATAGTTGTACGGCAAAAAAAAAAAAAGAAGAAAAATAAGTAGACTATTTTCGGCAGCTTAACTGATTCAAAGAGACACCTTCAATGTAAAAATATTGATATCGAGTTGATACACAAATTTAGTAAGTGGCTAAGTTACCCATCTGTAGAATTTAAGAAGTTAATATATTCATCACATATAAATTGTTAATATTTAATTATTAATAATATTTCATATATTAAATTATTTATATTTAGGTTTATATATTTAGTAATATATTTTACGTATATTATATATTAATATATATATATATAATAATATATATATATATATAGTATAATATATATTCTAAAATATATATATATTTGCTTACAGAGCCGCCATACGACAAACTGGAGCACCCTCGCCAACTCGCGTTTTTACACAAATGGCGTCGATATCTGACCGCTACCACCTAAACCTTCCTTTAGGAAAACTGTGCCCTACCTCTCCACAGCTCCGGGTTAGTCCGGGGGAAATTGAAACTCGTGACCTTCAAGTAACGAACGCCCTTCTAAAACCGAACCTTCATCACATTGTTGATTACCAACTCGCCTACCCCCGTGGGCGCTATTAATAATTTAATATTCATTTTATCTAAAAACTATTATATTGTTTAATTAAATTTTTATTTAGAAGATTATAGTTATTTTGTAAAGACTAGGGCACTATTTCTTCATCATGTCAACTCTCCACCCGATCTGGGGATACCACAAGATTTGAACCCAAAACTCATAGTGTTAATAAAATTGAAATAAATAAAATTTAATAAAATTCAAAATAATATTTTAACTTATTTTTAAAATATTAATTTTTCCTATTAAAAAGATTATATATATATATAATACTATAATCATCGAGGTAAAAATACAACTTCTTTCTTAATAAAGACTCACTTGAGAGCACAACAAGTTACTCTATTCCAGAGCGTAAATATGTCAACAATATGAGAATTGAACGTGAGTGGGGAGGATAACAACTATTTTGACACATACTAGATAGTTAAAACTAGGTTAAACCAAGAATCTCATAATCTTAACATAATATGATTTTCCAAATGATCTAGGCACCCAAAAGAATAAATATTAAAAATGTCCATCTTCTTACATATTCTCATAGTTTTTTTTTAATTTAAAATTTACATCTTAAATGCCTTTTCTCATTATTTTTTCAAAATTTTTCCATAAATCTTTATTGTTTTTTAATATTTTCTTTCTTGAGTACTTTAAGTAAATTTTAATATGCTTATACTTTAATTAAATTTTAATTTCAATTTAATTTTTTTTTACTCTCATATCTATATACACACACCATTTTAATCTTTTTAAATAAAAAGTAAAATATATTGAAGTTAAAATATATATCTACATCTTATATTACAACATATGATGTACATTATCTCAATGGGGTGGCATATGCTAACATAAGTGGGGTTGGAAGCTCAACGTGGCCTCCCGCCACCACTTCCTACAAATGCCTTTCTCTCAAGGGCTATTAAAGGAGTCCCAAGGTGGAGGTCAACGCTCCTTGACAATCATATGGTTTGCATGTCATTTATTTTTGTCAACTCTCTAACATGTTTTATGTCTCAGGTTAGTGGCTTGACCTTAGCACTCTCCTCTGTCACTTCATTTAGCTCCTATCTGCACCCACCATGTGCCTAGACTCTCGCATGGTTTCTTGGGTGGGTTGTCTCCTATCCTTGTTGACAAGTTCCCCCTATATGTTGTCGGCATTTTCAAAAGGGGAGGGCAATGTCCCTCATTTAACATCAGTGCAACATGACTAAGAATTTGTAGTGGCTTCTCTTTTCACGACTAGCTCATGCAATTCCCCTCTCACCTCAGTTTGGGTCCATGTGATGTATTGTTTCCTCTGACAACCATGAAGCATTAGAGAGATTATTGTAGACATGATAGTAGAGGTCGTGAAGCTTTAGGGGGTTCTGCAGCGTGTAGGTTTGAGCAAAATCCTCAGGCCGTAGCTTCTATGCTAACATGTTACTAAACATAAAGAGAAAATTTGACAGGTGGAAGAAGAAATATGGCATGAATGACTGGTCACTCTTGATTCAGACATCATGGAAGTCATTGCTTCTTGGGCTCCTGATACAAGTAATTCACAAGGCCATCAAAATCATTATATGCATACTATTGATTTCTATTGGTTTGTCAAGTTGCTAGTTGGGAGAATCTTGGTGGACAAAAGGCAATCTCAGGCCAATATTTTACACTGGTTAGATGAACTTTGAGACCTCATGCTTGACGTGGAAGGTTGGTTAGCCCAAGCAGAGATGGGTTCTCCATCCAACTCTTCAGTTCCTCCACCATGCAATGTTGAGGAACAATCAATTAACCTTGATACTTCTTTATCATCCTGATGCTCCAGTTTTTTTCAACGTTATCTCAATTTTGACTTCTCTAAATAGCCCTAAGGGCTATAGTTATGTTTTACTTTAACTCTATGTTTAATTTAATTTTCTCGTTAACTCAAACTTTGCAACTCATCAAAGTTAGCGTAGACCTTGCAACTCATCAAAGTTAGCGTAGACCTTGCAACTCATCAAAGTAAAATTGTTATTTCTGTATCTTGTTATTAGTTTCACCTAAATAAAACAATAACTGATTTTAATCTCTATTTATCATAAACACCTCTTTAATCTTATTTTGTTATTTCTTAATTCTATTTTATTTTCTTGATTTAATTTTGAAATAATAAACTAAGAACAATAATTTTATCAATCTAGTATAAATATCTTCTATTACAATGAAAAAACAACTTCAAAAATATTATATACATTAAAAACATCTTTACACCAAATAACATAAACAAAATACACACATTATAAATATTAATATTAAAATAAATATCTACATTCCATATTACAACATATTATATACATGCTATTTATTATTAAAACCCCTTTTCCCAAGCATAACATAAACACCATTGGCCCCACTTATGGCACTTCCCATTTGAATATTGGTATTTCCAAAGTGCGTACATCATATTCGTACATTATGTTGAACAAATGTATTCTAAACTAAGTGAACAAATTTTATTTTAAATCAATCAATGCTAATACTTTACTTCACACGATTAATTTGGTATATTTTCCGATAATAACAAATATATTTTAAATAATGTTATCATGCGATGATTAAAAAAAAAATTGTATGTTTAATAAAAAATTACTTATTTCAAATTATTTTTTTAAATTAATTCATCTAAATTTTATATAATAAAAATTAATTTATCTTGAAAATCATAAAAACAAATTATAATTACTTTACAAAATTATTAAAAATTCGAATATTTTCATAAAAATATCACTAAACATTTTGTAACTCGCATAATAAAGACTAGTAAGATTCACCAATGTTTCTAATTTTAAGATAAATTTTCATTTTTAAAATTTCCCTTGTTTAAAGAAATTGAAAATTAAGTTGGGCTCATATTCGCATGATATGGGGTCTATTTCAACCATTACCAATATAATTTTTAGATGCATTGCATACCCCTCAAGCACGATACACTAGCTAGGTGATATTTGAATTAGTGACATTGCGAGAAATGCCATAATAATACACTCCGTTGCCAATTGATCTACATCCGTAAGGCTGACATTAAAGGGGAACACGAGGATGAGATTTGATCCACTTATATGTGCATGAGTCATGAGATCATTTATTATAATCTCTTTGAGTGCAACCACACATTTGACTATCTCAATGTCTCCCATGGCTCTAAGCTAGGCTCTCATAGGAATTGAACTTTACTCAATGGTGAAAAAATCCTACCTTTTCACCATTAAATCCAACCTCCCTTTATTATTTCTTTGAAATTTTAAAATAAATAAATATAATATAATTTATGATATTCAATATAAAATATAATAAAAAATAAAGCTAATAAATAATGTATATATTTTCCCTCGATCGGGGTGGGAATCGAGGAAGAAGATGTGTTTGGGGGACGAATTGGCCACCCCACCACCTCAAAAAACATTTAAGAGGGGGGTGGCATGGCAATCCCCCCACATGCAGAAGTACACAAACTCTAATTGTGAATTTATGAATATGGTGAGCCCTCAACTTGGCTTAATCTATGTTCCTAAGTCTGCTTTGTTATGATTTTTATGGTGTTACCTTGCTTATCCCCCTCCACAAGTGGGATTTTTTAGGCCTTATTATGACAGGGAGGTTGCAGAAGGAGATATTGTTGTATTCTTGGGGACTTTCCTTCTAACCTTTCCAACATGGCATATGTTTATCGCTATCGACGGAAGAGATGAAGTATGGCTCCACGGAGTGTTATTCTGGTGCATGGAAGTTGGAAACCCAAGAAATTAAGGGTAGAGTGGGTAAGCTACTTAACATAGCTGGGGGGTTATGTTGACGATGTAATTAGTCGATGTTATGTTTCCCTTCAAATTTGGACTTCAAATTGCTAATGGATGCCTCTTTGCTTGAACTTCAACAACATACGAAATGGTTAACAAATTAGGATACACTCTTTGTGGTAAATTATAGGACTTCTGGTTTGAATTCCATTCCTTTTTTGTGTCAATTTTATGGTCTACAAATCTTGTCAATAGATAGCTTTCTCTAGTTCCTGGATACATGACCTACGGAGTCAGACCTACAACCTAGATTTTTACATAGTTTATGGGCCTCCTTTTGCGTCTCTATCTCTTGTGTTTTTGTTCTCTTCTAGCTATCTTTGTTTAGGCCTCACTCATACCCATTGACTAGTTTGTTGTTGACATTCTTTTATCTTTGTTCCTCCCTCTATGGAAATTGGTTTTTTGTCCCCAATATATTTTTTTTCTACTCTCCTAAACCACATACCTCAATAACGCATCCATAGTTGCTAAGGAGGGGGTGGTCTAGGGCCACAACACAGATCATATGCGCAAGCCCAGGCAGAGGAGGATGCAACATTATACAAGTTGGGTACCCCTGTAGATATTCATTTAGAAATTTCTCATCTTGAGTCCTTATTTGCTATAGATTGTCAATCATTCTCATATTTTTACATCATTGATGAGGTTTCCCAATGGGCTCCTGACCCTCGTCACACCAAGGGAATACAAAAACAATATCTCAATTTTATAACTTTACATTGGCAGTTTAAAACCATCCTAGGTAGAGTACTAAAAGAAAAACAAGAGGAGTAGCATAACATTTTTGCTTCCTTGAATGACATCAAGTGCACCCAGTGGCTTCAACACTTTCGTGTGGAGCACATGGATGCCAGGATTTCTCTCTTGGAGAGCTACCTTCTGTGTTAAGATAAAGCTATAGCTCCTCCAAGTTCTAGTGCTAAAAATCTTGCCTCGATGACATCTTTAGATTAGTGTTTTATATTATATATTTTTATAGTAGTTATATTAATAGATGAGTATTAAATAAGACTATTCATTTCGAGTAATTCTTATATTTTTTTTAGAATTTATCGTTATGAGATAGCTAACTTATCTAATTTCCTATGTGATAGATTGACATAGCCTACGACTAAATCAATTAAACCATTAACATTGAACAATTATACTGTTATTTTAACATATTAAGAAAAATACAAAATTAATTTCAAATAAATATATATTTTATATATGGTATACTTAAAATTTGATTATAAAATAGTGTATCTTTAAAAATAAATATAATATTTTTTTTATTAATTATAGATTTGAAATATATAAATTGTTTTCTATTAATATTCATGGCTATATAGATCTCTTTCTAATTATTTTTATTTTTTTTATTCCATATCAATTACCCTATAAATTCGATGATCTCTTTTTAATATTTTTTATTTTATTTATTCTATATTAAGGTTTATTTAAACTTAAACTTTATCACTATGTTATTTATAGTAGTATATATATTTTTAAAAATAAAATCAACTATTTCCGGTCTCTAAATTAAATTCTACTAACCTTTTCTCAATGAATCTACTTTTGCTAAAGGGCTATGCTTTTTCTTCTTAGTTATTACGGCATTGCCATGAGAATAGTCTTTGGAATATTTGTTTTTTTTCATGAATTTATTCTCCAATTAACATATTCTAAACGAATCTGCTAAACATGATACAAAGTTAAGCAACAAAGTTTCACATTAATTATAACTTAATGTAAAAGTCTAAAGTTTTATAACTGACACCTTATAACTGATGTCTAAAGTCTAAAGGATGTGTTGTCTATTGAAATTCATCAAAATATCACTTCTTCTCTAGAATATATATCTTTGTTGCTCCCCATCTAGAAACAAACTAATTATTTAAACAAAAGTATGTAGATGCAAAGGTTGTTTCCTTGGGTTTCATAACCCAGTGGTGGGTCTCCTTGATTTGATGCTCTTCTTCTACTTTTTCACTTTTAAGGTGGCCACCTAATGTAGTTAAAGCAGATGCCAATGGATTCATCTTTGACTATATTACACATTATCGTTTGTTAAAGTAGATGCCCAAAGATTCATCTTTGACCATAACACACATTCGATTAGCTTTTGGATTCCTTTGGGGTAATTTATAATATATTAATGATATGTGATATTTTGGTTTGTTTACTTAAATAATAAATTTATGATATCCTAATTTTATAAATTAGAAATAACTTGTATGGATCTAGAATAAATATTTTTTTTCTTAGTAAAAAACTAATCTATTAAAATATGTACATAGGTCGAAAATACATCATGGTAAAACCAGTGAGAAACATGTTTTGGGCATGACACCCGAGAGCCGATAATGCACCAAACACGAAAGCAAGAGCTCGCCTACGCAGGGGCACCGGACTAAAACCGAAACCGACCACAGAAGCAAGCCCACGCATGGGCAACAGACAAAAAGGAGATTGACCACCAGAGCAGCACCATCCATTTCCTCCCTCGCAAGGAAGACTGTTCTTACCCGATCCATTAACAAAAATTCCGGATCTAGAACAAATATTAGGGAGTGAGTTAAAACTAATACCAAAAAGTGGTTTGGAAAACCAATTTAAAAATTATTTATAAATAATATTTAATTATAATAAAAAAATCAATAATATTTTACAAATTTATGGTTACTCATATATAAAATCAAATGTCCTAATGCAAATGAAATAGATATATTTGTGATCCATTTGATTTATTTATCATTAAATATAATTTATTTGTTTTTCCTTTTTCTATATTTTTCTATCAAATTTTTAAATTTAAAAAAAATAATGAAAAATAATAATAATAATTATTATTAATAAAATTTTCAAACACAAATATAACATAAAAATGTTTACTTTTTTATATTCTCAATTAACTAAGGAAAAAAAATTAATAATATAAACACTTACTCAAAATACAAGTCTAGATATCCAAAATTCTACCCAAAAATCCTTAAAATCGAGCTTGAATACCAAAAAGGGTCCATGAAATAAATGAAGTATTGCAACAGTGTAATAACCAAGATGTGCACATTAAATTTTAATATTAAATTCATTACTGGAGAAACATTTATACAATTATTTACTAATGTGCAAATGAGGATTAATTCTTATCTCTCAAATAACACTCATTTAATTTAATGTATAATTGAGTGGTTAAATAATTCAATTTTTATAGTTAATATGATTTTTTTAAGGTTAATATACCACATCATTGGATGTACTAATCTATTATTTTTGTCATTTTCTTGTATAGTATAAATATAGTTTAAAAGGAAAATAATGACTCCTCACAAGAATTAGGACAAACTTCAAATCAATATAATCATTATTGGATTGCAACACATCACTCATCCAAAACAAAATGTGATAGTACGAAAATATAACTAACTCTAAATATGATTTTCTTAAAGTTAATATACCACATCACAATGATGTACTAATCTATTATTTTTGTCATTTTCTTTTATAGTATGAATATAGTTCAAAGGGAAAATAATGACTCCTCAAAAGAACTAGGACAAATTCAAATCAATATAATTATTAATGGATTGCAACACCTCACTCATCCGAAACAAAATGTGATAGTGCGAAAATATATCCAACTCTAAATGAATTGACCAAGAAAAATAACTTATCCATTATTAGAGATATTGTAATTAAATGTGGGATGAGACATAGTGCACTATTAAATTTCTAGAATTATAATTAGACCACTATTCATAATGATATCAACATAATGATATCAATTGGACTAACCCGTAATTGACCATTTCATTATGTGAATAGTGACATGTACTATACTCACCGAAAATGTGGCATAGTCCTCCATCATTTTTTTATTCTACTCTATTCACTGGATAGGCATCGTTGATATAGAAAACAAAAAATAGTGAGAACATGCCCACATTTGCATTAAACATGTGTTGTCCATCTCATTGATCATCATATGTGTCATGTCCCTTCCCAAATGAATTTGTAACAGGTTTTGTCTCTCCACAATTTTGTACAAATTTTGTTAAGAAAAAGGACCGAAGTAGTTTCGACTTAGGACTTAGGAGAAATGAAGGCTAGATTAATTTGCTAGTGGAAGCTAGGGGCCACCCAAGTGGGAAAACACATTGGGAAATTTGAATTGTCTTGGAGGGAAATCATATGGTTGTTGGAGGGGCCAGCATGAGGAAAAGGGAGGCCCACAATGTCATAAGGAGGAAGAGCTCCTCACTTGGCTATCATTCATTCTTGCATATCGAAAATCACTTCACTGTTTTCTTGAGCTGCTTAGCCACAAATCTCTCAAGCGGGAGATTCAACCTTACCTTCAAGGAACAACGAGTGCCATCCTAGGAAGGCAGTTTCATAACACCTTGAGGAGTTCCAGGGAGGATTCATAACCAACACATTCAGCCACAAACCAGTAATGCATATTTCTGGGCCAATAGAGAAGGGAACACACAATTGTGCACAAAGCTTCGTTGGGCCAACACTAGCCGGAGGAATCTGGAGAGTGGAATGATATTAGGAGGTTAGCACTTAGGGGGAATTTTGGAGCATTCAGGTGTAACAAATGGGCAGTTTGAAACTCAGCCTTGGAGGACTGCATAGAGGGCTAGACTGGACATCACGTGGGTCTTGAGGGAGAGAGCCACAACATTAGAATCACATTTGGGGAGGCAAGAAATTCATAGGGGGTCTCATCATAGTGATTTGGGGCCATTTTGGAGAGCTTTTCCAACTTCATTCAGACAAGCCAAGTTTGCCAATTCTAGTAAAGGGTGGGCTCCTTGGGGGTCGAATTTTAGAAGTGTGAACTAGGCCAAACCCTTCCTAGGTTTTTGTGGGATTTTGCTGAGGATCCGAGAGCTGAAGTTTTATAATTTTTTGAGCATGGGAAGCAGTGATTCTAGCCTTTTTGTTCTAGCAGACAATGCAGTTTTCTGGGTAGGGCAGATCAGTTCTAGAGTAGCAATTGGGCATCCCTCAGATCAACATTTTCTCACATGGGTTTTGTCACGCTTTTCCTCTGAGACAAACCCAGGTACACCATTCCATTTAGTGTTGTATTTTCCCTTCATGATTTAATAAAATGGCTCAACAATTCTCTATTTCCAGCATTTCCATGGGTGTATAATGTTCATTTCGCATTTCTGATTACTAGATTGTCTACTTGCTTTGTTTATCACTTAGTTTCCTATTTTGGAACATTACAGTGGTATTAGAGCTTAGGTCTTGGCTCAAGCATGGGGAGTTTCTCCTATGAGAGAAGGGGGCCAACAGAATATTACATATAGGAGGCAGAGGTATCAAAGTAGAGAAGGAGAGTTGGAGATCGCTCTAGACACAGAGGATAGGGAAAAGGCAATATTAGCAGTAAAAGACATGGGAGAGCCCAAGAGTAGGGAGGAAATTTATTTTGATAGCCTCTTGAAGGCTTTGAATGATTTAGAAAAGGGGCAGAAGGAGATCCTAGAAGATATTAAAATGCAGAACTAGGAGAGAACCACCCCTACGGGATTCCTATTTAGGGAAACTTTGGGAGCCTCTCAACAATTCAATCACCCTTCACCTGCAGCACAACCTCCATCAACGAGTGGGCCAACCCAAGCCACACTACCCTCTTTTGTGCCTATGGCACAGGTTGAACCAACAGGGACCGAAGACCCTTCACAGATGGGAGAACACTTTAGAGAATAACAATCCATGGGTGTAGACTTCAGGGAAGCACTCTCTTTAAGAGATTTCTGCAATCTCAAGTGGAATGAGAAGAGAAAGGGTTATGGAGGACAAGGCGTGCAGAGCTATGAGTTGCAAAGGAAAATAGGTAGGATGTACTTCCCTACATTTGATGGCACTGCCAAGTGCACTACTCGGGCCTGGGTTGAGAAGATGGAAACATATTTCTAGCTTAATCAAATGACAGAGATGGAAGGCATCAAGATGGCCACATTGCACATGGAGGGGGAAGCCCACGATTGGTGGTTTCATGGCTTGGCCGCCCTAGGGCATGCCATTGTGACTTCATATGAGAATTTCACCAGGAGGATAGTAGAGCACTTTGACCAGAGGGATCTAGAGGCTCATTTCAGGGAGCTAACCCAATTTTTCCAAACAAGAAACCCAAAGCAGTACATCTCACAGTTCCTAAGAGTTTCAGTTATGGTTCTAGACCTATCAGATGCTAGGAGGGTATATACCTTCATAGAGGGCTTGCTCGATCCCCTGCTTGGACTTGTGAAGTCACGCGGACCCTCCAATCTGTAGGAAGAAGTTATGTGTACCAGAGATTTACAGGGGGCCATCCCCAAGACACGATCACCCTTTCCTGCACATACCCCTTTTCCCCAGAAGAGGAATGACACTAGACCCCCACCTGAGAGAACCACTAAGGGACGGGGGCAAATGGATGATGAGACATGGAAGGACCTCAGGAGGAGTAAGTTGTGCTTTACTTGACAGGAGCCCTGGGCACCAGGCCATCGATGCACTTTTGGCAAAGTGCATTACATTGAGGTATTTTTAGATAGTGACCAGGAGGATGAGGTGGAGTAGGAGTGTGGTATGGGAGACGATGAGAATCTAGCAGAGAGGGGACCACCACCACCACCGCCACAGTGAGGGGCATCCTTTGCCCCATCTGGGGTAGTCCTTGCTTCTTTATGTCAGGTCCCTAAATTTTTGACTTTGAGGATCAAAGGCACGATACAGGGGCAATGGGTATCAGTCTTAGTTGATAGTGGAGCTACCCACAACTTCATAGATGCCGAGTTGGTCTAGAGGAGGGCCCTCACCTCAACCGAGTTTAAGGGCTTTTTAGTCTTAGTTCCGTGTGACCGTACCATGCATTTGTACTTAGTATGAGCCCACCTTAACAATAGCCATGGGGAACTACTCTATGATGGACCATTTCTTTGTGGTCGATGTGTCAGCCATCAATGTGGTGATGGTTGTCTAGTGGCTATACTCCCTTGGGCGAGTTACCACTGATTGGAAGAAATTAGAGATGGAGTTCACCGACCTAGATGGCAGATTGGTGATCCTTAGAGGCATGCATTCATTACCAACCACAAACAGTCTCAGCGCATAGGATGGAGGTAGATCTACAACATGGAGACAAAGCATGGGAAGTGGAGCTGAGGGTTTCAGAGGTTGGAGGGCATGCCCAGTCACCACCTCCAGACATACAAGCTTTGTTGGACAGGTACTTAGTGGTATTTGGAGATATCCCACCAGGGCAACCACCAGATAGGGGATTCGAGCACATCATCGAGATGGAACCAGGTCTGCTAGTGGTGATCACCACCTTTTATAGGCATCCTAAGGCCTATAAGGATGAGATTGAGCGAGCCAACAAGGAACTGTTGGCATTGAACCACATTAGGCCAAGTTCTAGTCCCTTTGCTTCTTCAATGGTGTTGGTGAAGAAGAAGTACGAAACCTTACGCATGTGCATTGACTACCGTGCCCTCAACAGGTAGACACTGAAGAATTGGTATCCCATTCCTCACATCGACGAGTTGATGGATGAGCTTAGAGGAGCTAAGTACTTCTCTAAGATAGATCTACGTCTGTGGTACCACGAAATCAAAGTGAGGGATCAGGACATCCCCAGGACAACTTTTCGATGCCATTATGGGCACTTCGAGTTCCTGGTCATGCTATTTGGACTGACCAATTCCTTGGCTACCTTTCAGTTGTGTATGAACCATGTGTTCCAGAGGCAGTTGAGGAGGTTTGTATTGGTTTTCTTCAATGACATCTTGATATACAAGCAGGACATGGGAGGAGCATCTCCAACACTTGGAGGAGGTGCTGCACATTTTGGAGGAACAATAGTTTTATGCCAAGTTGTCCAAATGTGATTTTGGCCTGAAAAAGATGCTCTACTTGGGGCACATCATTGGTGTAGATGGAATGAAGGTCCATGAGAAGAAGATACGAGCTATCCATTATTGGCCAATACCCAGAGATGTGACAACGCTAAGGGGCTTCTTGGGCATCTGCACATATTACTGGAAGTTCGTCAAGGGATTTTTGCAGTTGGTAGCTCCCCTCATGGATTTGACAAAGAGAGGGGCTTTCACATGGATAGATGGGGCATAGACAACTTTTGACCACCTCAAGGAGGTGATGAGTATTTATCCAGTTTTGGCACTTCCAGACTTCTCCTAGCCCTTCACCTTGGAGTGTGATGCATCCAAGGAGAGAGTTGGAGCAGTACTATCTCACGATGGGCACCCCATTGCTTTCAAGAGTCAGAAGCTCTTACCCCATGAGAGGTCATATTATATATATGACAAGAATATGTTGGCCATTATGCATGCGTTGGCCAAGTTTCGACAATATTTGGTGGGTAACAAGTTCCAGGTGAAGACTGATCACAACAATCTTCGTCACTTCATGGGGCATCAGGGCCTCAATGACAGACAACAACGATGGGTCAGCAAGGTGCAAACCTATGATTTCGACATAGAGTATGTGTGGGGGAAACACAATGTGGTGGCTGATTCCCTATCTCGGAGACCCGCAGGCCTATCCCTCATGAGCATCTGCAATGATTGGAAGGCCCAGTTATTGGTCGTGTATTCTAAGGACAGGAGGGGATGTGAGATTTGGAAGGGTACCCACATAGATGAGTGCTATCGGGTGATGGATGAGGTCATATACTACAAGGGGCACATATTTCTGGTTCCCAACTTGCAGTTGAGGAAGAGAGTGCTCCAAGCAGCACATGACTCGCCATTATCAGCGCACCAGGGGTTCAGGAAAACATGCATGGTAGTCAGGGAGAGCTTCACATGGAAGGGCCTCAAGGGGGATGTGTTGAGGCACGCACAAGAGTGTGAGGCATGTCAGAGGAACAAAGGGGAGGTGATTCATCCTGTAGGATTATTACAACCACTCCCCATCCCTGAGGGGAAATGAGAGAGTATCTCCATGGCCTTCATCACAGGGTTCCCCAAAGTACAGGGAAAGGATTAAATTTATGTAGTGGTTGACCAGTTGACCAAGTATACCCATTTTTTCACCATCCCTACCAGATATTCGACTTCAAAAATTGCGGAGATGTTCTTCAGGGAGATCTTCTGGTTACACGGGATTCCTAAGAACATAGTGAGTGACAGGGATAACAAGTTCATGGGAGGCTTCTGGCAGGAGCTCTTCATATTGGTTGGTACCGAGCTCACTCCTAGCACGAGTTACCACCCCCAGACAAATGGCCAGACCGAGCGAGTTAATCAGTGGCTATAGGGGTACTTGAGGAACTACGTGACTAGGTAGCAGAGGGCTTGGATTTGGTGGCTACATTTGGGTGAGTTTTGCTACAACACTGCCCATCACATGTCCATCGTATGACTCCTTTTCGTGCCTTGTATGGTTATGATGTGTCATCCTTTGTTGATGTTGTTTTTGGAGATAGTCGGGCCCCAAAGGCCAAATATTAGATCCAAGAGAGCCAATATATCCTTAAGGCTTTCAAGGATAACTTAGTGATAACACAGTGCCAACAGAAAATATACGCATATAGGCACCGAACCAAAATACATTTCATACCATTATTCAAATACACATACAAATAGAATTATAACTAAAATTACTTTCATAAAATTAATACCCAACTGAAATTACTTTCATAAAATTAATAACCCACATCACTATGATATGGTGATCTATTATTTATAGAGGGGTGTTGTCATATTAAAATACACTATGCTCTCCTCACAATTCAAAGATGTAGATGGATGTGGAATTTCCTTTTGGTGTTTTTATGCTAAAACGCAGTGTGCTCTCCTCACAATTCGGAGATGTAATATATTAAAATAGACTATGCCCTCTTTACAATTCAAATATGTAAGTGGATGTGGAAATTATTTTGGTGTTGTCATGCTAAAATACATTATGATGTCCTCAGATATTTAAATGAATGTGGAAAAACTTTTAAAGCCTTAAATGAATGTGAATTTTTTTTAAAACCATGGATTCAAAATTTTTTATAAAAGAAACGTGTTGAAAAAATATAATTAAACTTTCCAAAAAATGGAAGAATTTAATGCATTTTATTAATTATTTATGAGACGCCTATCAAAGCCACTCCATTCTCTCAAAACATTACTACCATATCTATGTAATGTAAATGCCAAATTAGCAATATCTACGTAATGTAAATGCCAAATTAAGGATGATAGATCCAAAATGCAAGAATTATAATTAAGGATGATAGATCCAAAATGCACATTAATACTTCACTATCATGAAGATTGATAAATTCATGGAGGACGTATGCATTATGCGCTGATAACTCTAAACAATGGAGATATGGAAGGGGAATTGAGATGATATAACAATTAAAATAATATAAATATACCATGAAACAAATAATGAGATATGTAGAAGTTGAAATTACATGATATAACTATTTGAAATAATAAGATAAATAAGTGAAGTAATATTATTAACGTTTGAACGAAGTTTAAAATATAGTATATTATTAAAATTTATATTTAAAATATTGGTTAAAACTGTGATTTTGGATCATTGTTCTCAATGCGTATTAGATTGGTGGAGAGAGTGAAAATGCACGCAAGAGATATTTTGAACATATCAATGCCAATACTTTCATAACCCTTCATAGGATTTTTCATCATTGGAACATTGGTCCAAGATAGAACTTAGTAAAAAATTAGTATGACCATTAATATTTGTGGTACTAAAAAGTTAGTATGACAATCAATATTTGTGGCAATTTATGTTTGAGGAGGAAATTAAATAATTTAGAGGATAATAAAAATGGTAGTTATCATTATGTGCATCTAATTATGTTTATATTAAGTAAATGGAATTTAGAATTTAACAGAAAATTAATAATCTCAATTTGATTGAGATAGTTTTACCCCAAATTCAATTGGGAAGGTGTTGATATGTTTTTTTGCACCCATTAATTAGAGTGATTTTGGTTCCATACTTAATTGGAGACTAAATTTTAAAATTTGGAAAGCATTAGGTTATTCTCACTTATTGATCATGAAAAAACAAGAAGTATTTTGAAACTTAGAGTCAATTTAGGATGTCGTGGTTCTTTTTCAATGATTTCTATTTTCAACAATATAACAAATACCAAAACTTGGAAGGAAATTTGTTATGATCATACTCTCACTAGATAGCACTATGTGTCAACTTCCTCTAGAATTTTACAAAACAAAAAACAGAGGTCATATGCCTAAAATATCACCTTGTTATTGACGCCCATTTTTATCTATTTTCAATTTATCATTATTTCCATTATTGTTTTCATTATCAATGCAAGATTACTATACCACACTCTACTTACCTTACCACCACTTTCCTTTCTAGTTATTCATTTCCTGCATTATTTTATAAATGCATTCTCATATTCTAAGTTCCACACCCACTTTTTCAAGAATAACTCCCCATGACACATGGAAACCCCTTGAATTTTGGATACATGAAAGAAAGATGGATCTATCTCTGGGTGACACTCAGAAGGTATGGTGTTAGACACATACATGGAATACCCTTGACATTTGGATATGTCGCAGCAAAATGGATCTATCTCTGGGTGACACTTGGAATGTATGGTGTTGGAAACAAACTACTGGGTTTAGCAAGAGGACTAAGCATTGTGGTGATGATAGAAAACTACGCTATGCATAAGCAATGAAAAATTCCATGACTCTTTTTACTTCACATAAAAACATTATGGGAGGTCATTTCTTTGTAAATATATTATAAGTACCCTGTCAATATGTTTGTGGGATAAATAGGGTAGATTTGAAAATCAAGGTCCAAGGGTCACATGGGGAATAGATTAATGATTGTCAAGACCCTGTTTTCCAGAGGCCACAACTTCATTTTTTGATGTCCAAATTTAGAAAATGAGAGCTCGTTGGAAATATAGAGACATGAAGAATAACTTCGAAATGGTTTCTATGGCTAGAATGGATTATTCCATATCCAAAAAAAAAAACACAACCATGACTATTTTTTCCTTGACAACACTTTATTTTTGAAAAAATATTAATAAAAAGAATTTTTTGAATTTATAAAGTAGGGCCCAATTGGAGGAAAACATATCAAATTCATATTTACCAAAGGGATTTTAATTCATTATACAAAAGGGGAAAAGCCATAACCATTATAAAGTAGTTATAAGAGAATAAAAAAAAAATTATAATAGATGTGAAATGCATTCAAAAGAAGATGAAGAAAGCTTACTAGAGGCATTTTTTTCCTTTCCAAAATTTATGAATTAGCATGCCTAACCTTCTCCATTATATTTTCTTTTTTTACCATTAAGTTTTGCATGTATGCTTGCAAGAGGAAATTGTTTTGGAACCTAATGTTATTTTGGTTCATCATGTCATTGAAGTTGCTAGCAAAAGTCAGTCAAAGGGTAAACTAATAGGAGATAGTCAGTCGAATGGTTGACTAGTATAGCAATCAATTATGCAGTTGCTAAGTTGGTCAAGTAACTAGCTAGCAAAGAATCTATTGAGTGTCAACTAGCGGACCATTGAATGAGTTGTTAGAGGGATCAACTGGATTGTTATGTTGACTCAAGTAGTCAATTAGACAACAAAAGACATATTGACTAGAACATTAAACTAGATAATGAAATAATGTAGATTTCACAAAAATTATTGAATCCGTCGATGCTCATGTATGGACTAGATCTTCCACAATTCAAGGAAGTTGGATAGGTTTGTACACTATAAAGTAAAGGACCCTATGGTTTGAATGTAATGAATTCACATGACTTGAATCATGCATTGCAATGTTTTAATCAGAATATGTTGTGCTTAAGTGCCATAACAATGGTCTTTAGACACCACCTATCATCTTGGAGTATCTTTACAATTGTTTATTTCTTTATATTCTATTTTCTATTCTCTATTCTTGGGTTCACTCCTAAACAAATTTAGGACCTGTTAATTATTTTTATTGTTCTAGACATTTCCCATGATATTCTAGGTCTAGAGGAGAAAAATCACTACTTATAAAAAGAAAATGTAGTATTATTTTAGTTTATCTAATTGTCATTGAGATATTATTAAGGTTATTTCATCCTTATTGTTTCAAGCATTATCAAAATTGTTACATTTGAGATATTACTATTAATTTCTCCCACAAAGAACTATTCAAATGTCATCTTATTTATTTGAATTTGTGTGGTTAATGTATCAATCGGTTCTTGAGAACATGATGTGTTATAAACTCTTTTGATATTAGCAAAGTAGTCCTTTAAATTTGTTTGATGACCTATACATTTTTTTTCTTTTCATCTTGAAAAGTCATAGCTAATTCTAGATTCACACTATTTTAAGAGGAAGGCAATATATCTTTTGAGAGAAAATATTTTTCCCTTTTCTATCCATGAATAAGATGGTGTTCTTAACAAGTAAATATACTAAATGAGATTTATTTTGAATATTTTTTGGTCCCTTTGTGCTTTGTCACTTGCCCATTCCATTCATCTAAGGTCATGTCCACGATATTGGACCCGCCAACATTAAGGGGATCTCCCCAGTATGAAGTCCCAACTATACATCACACCATTTGGTGTAGGAGTCCCATCCGGTACGATGACCTGGTTTCCATTATCTTAGATATTTTCCTTATCTCTTGTTATTCAGCACATGAGAGTGTTATGCTTGTAACTTCAAGAAAGCGAGTTGAGTATGCTTGGTGAGTGCGTAATGTAACTTTGTGTCTGGGTTCTCTCACTGTAAGGGAGAGTGTAAAAGTGAGCCTCTAGATGAGAGGTAGTAGTACCACCCAGGGAGAGACACATGTGTAACGACAAGGATCTTTCTAGGATCCAATGAAATATTCCACAACAGATGCGACAATCTTTAAAACCAAAGTGCAAGGGAAAACACGTACATCGTCCAACATAGTAGTCCACACGGGGGTGATAGTAATTAAAACAAAGAAAACACAAGAATGGTTTGTCTAATTTTTGGTAGATTAGTCCACGTGGACAAGATAACATAGATAAATAACACAACATATATTCAACATTGTAAGTACTAAAATAATTGAAGTAGTTCAACTATCTTAGTATAAGTTAATCAAACATGCACTACAAATGTTTAAAGAATAGTCCTACAAACAGATACAACACATGCGTGAAAACGTGATGGCCTGAGACAAGCTTCTAAATTAAGGAAAAGTTCCAAGAAACATCTGTACACCATACATCACTAGCTCTAGTAGTCAGACATTGGAGTCACTCCTCGCTCCTCAAAGAATATACTATAGACTCTCAAGGCTATGTGGGACGAGCCAAGGACAAAAGTCCTTTGCTCATACAATGAGGAGGTATATATAGCCAAGAGGGATACTTGACCCTTGTGACTCTTCGACTTCCCTCATGACAGTTTGACTTCCTATGACTTTTCAACTTACATGACTCTTCAAATTCATATGTGTGTCTCTTGGACTTTCACATTACATTACATTTGATTACAAGTATGGTCCATAGTAGTGATGTGTCTAAGAAAAGTCATGACACAACTTGACATGACATTGCTGATACATACTGACTAATTGTCGTGTTCGTGTCAAGCTGCTATGTTGCTTAGTGATGGGTGTGCTCTCAATGTATCCTGCCTTCACCTTCACATGGAAAATTGTGCAGGGTCTTCGATGGTATTGGCCTTTGCTTGATGGTGCACATGTTTGTGTCCCTTTCTCTTGTTGTTCGATGTGCTTCATATGTTCATTCAACTGCGAGCAAGTCTTCTAGCATGCGCTCCTTCTTCATCTCGTTCGTCTTTGTACCATGTTTCATCAATGTACCTGTTCCTACAATCGCTCATGACGAGATGACATCAAATCCAAAAATCTCCTAGTCTAGCATGACGCATTGTTTTCCATTTCGGGTGCAGGTGACTGGGAGGGAAGAAAAGGCACTAAAACTAGGAAGACAACAACTTATGCTAGGATGAGAGGCTCCAAAGCACTATTGGGAAAAACTGTGCAGATGTCACTTGGAGGCATATTTGCACAATCCGGGACAACAATGAGAGCTACAAGGTAGAATCCAATTGGGCAAAAATGCACAGTTCCTGAGAGGAAGACAGGAAGGGTGTTGGGAGGAACTGTTGGGAAATTCTGCGTAGTTTTCAGGATGAAGACTAAGTAGGTCATCCGGGGGTCTAGCCGGGAACCTGTGCAGTTTCTCTGAGGAGGAGAGAGCGGGCAGTAGGAGGCATTGGTAGAAATTTTTGTGTAATTTTCCAGAGAAAGGTTGGATCGGGCTCCAAGGAGTTGTCTGCCACAAATATGCAATTTTGAGGGACAATGTTAGATAGGTAGCAGGGACCTTCCCGACACAACTCCACAGTTTCTGGGATGAGTGCAGAGCAGGGAACCAGGGAGAGTGACAGTCAAAGCTGCATAATTTTCAGAGACAGAGAAAATCAAGCAAGCAAGGGGGCCTACCAATCAGATCTATGCAATTTCTTGGAACAGTGCAGTGCTAGGCAATAGAGGCATGACTCACATGACTGTGCAGTTTTTGCAGGCAATGTAGGGTAGGAAACTGGGCATGTTTGCGTATTTTTGGAGAGCAATGTAGCCCAGGGTCACAATGTAATTCAGGTTTCTAGTAGACCAAAGGGAGGCTTGATGAGTGATATTGCAGGAAGCACAGATTGGATCAAACTTGGAGACAACTTCTACGCAGTTCTAGGAGACAGTCAACTTGCTTACTTCCAGGATTGCGTAGTGCAGGATTCCTTGGAGGAAAACCTCAAGCTCTGTGTAATTCTCGGCAACACAGTAGGGTCACCGAGAGCTAAAACTATGTAGTGTAGCTCAGTCGAGGTCCGGTTGAAGGAGGGTTGTCTAGTTGAAATATTTTCAGGAAAAATAGCTAAGTGTAAGAGAAAGTGAACTTGTGCATACATGACATTGTGATCACACACTTAGCATGGCTTGACGACAAGACACCTCAAACCAACAAGATAAACATGTGCTTAGTGATATTGTCTTAAAGGTTAAGAGTGACAAGTGCGACACTTGAGACAGATCTTTGAACAACCGTGATGACACTTGTGTAACAGTTCTTGCAACTTTGTGTGTGAGTATGTCGATGTTCATAAAGCAAAAACAATTCATGCACACAAATACAAACCTTTAAAATTTCCAGAACAAGATCGTAAGCATGGCATAGCAATCAACATGCCAAAAGACGACTGGTGGTCTATCAAGAAAAAAGGTTGTAAGAACTCGACAAGAGCTCATGGAATGAGCCTGAGTGTTTGCAACCATCAGGGGGAAAATCAAGGAAGGCTCCGACATCTAGATGGAAGCCAAAATTTTGGAGGGTGTTGTAGCTGCTACAATAGGTCATATAATGAATTTTCCATATATTTTAACAAATAAGTACCACCTCTATAAAAATGAGATCTTTCGTATTCCACACAATATTTTCTCTCAATATTGGTATTTTTTCTTGTAAGGAAAACGTGATCAATAAAAAGATGGAATGATCTGATGAGGTTTAAGAGTATGGTCATTGAATGCTTTCAAAATTATGGTTGAAATCACTATCTCAGAAGTACTCGGGGATTTACAACACAACAAAAAGGTAACGCAAGTGGAAGCCCCTTCATCCACCACAATCCTAAAAAAAATTGTTTGGCAGGAAGGTACATGGATATGAAGCATGACATGATGGGAAAATTTGGGCTTGGAGTGATCCAATTTAAATGTTATTAAATGAGTGTCATAAGTGTTTAAGCTATTAATAGTGGCCAATATATCCTTTTTATATGTAGGGTATCTTTAGAGTACTTCCAACATATACATGGTGGAGGGTTATAACAATGTTTTTATATCATTTTTCCTAAGCCTAATATGTTTTGATAGAAATATGATCATTTAATTTGTCAACTTAGGGTTCGTTAGAGACTTGGGAGTCACTAGGTGCCGGTAACACAAAAGTAGGACATTTAGTTAAGCTATAAACTAATTTTTCATATTATGTTAAAAATAATTACAACTCTATTGTTAAAAAAAAAAAAAAATGCAATATAAGAATCAATATTGTCCTAATTTTTTCAATAGGTTAGTGGCACCTCAAGTGTTATAACCCATGAAAAACTTATTCACAACTTGACCTATAGTTCGACATACCAAATGTCAATTGAAGAGCAACTTGATTCACTAGTAAACTAATTCTACAACAAAATTACAGTCATTTTGCAACATATAAACTTGTAATAGCCCATTCTATAACTTATTCTGCAACAAATTAACAAAATTAAGGAAAATGCAAATGAACAGAATGATAATAAAATATACCAAGCAACAAATAATTGACATTATAAGAAGTTTTCTAACTAGACTAGCTACTAAATATAGGAAGTAAATGTTGCACAACTCCTCACCTAGAGCAGATCCTACTCGAGGTGGTCCCTAGTATATTTCCATACATCAAAGCAAGTGCAAATTCCATTATGATTGGAATAATTAGTTTTAACAAAGGTTTCATCTCATACTATGGAAAACATTGGTCATAACCCATGCCATAATGATATTCCAAATAATTTTGAATACATAATTAAAATAAATTAGGGTTATTCCCATGGTTGAATCAAGTGTCCATTTGGGTGGTTAAAATCTAAAAGAATCTGTTATTTTATACAACATCAATGTGGGACCAGACTAGTGACATCAATGACATCGTTGCTTGCTTTAATATGATAGGTTGTGATTATATATCAATCTTTTCCATGTGGTTTTTTTAGTTTCACCAAAATATTGTTAATCCCATATTCATTTATGCAGTGTGGGGAGGTAAGTATTCCACTTTTTAGTTGAAGAATGAAAAAAGAGGATATTTGTGTATGTGGTATTAAGGAATGAGTCTAACGCTATCAAACTAAAAACAAATTGTTGAGATGCCCATAACCCATCCTCCTCAAATATTTGATCAATGGTGGATCATTCCATGTGTTGTATGAAAACTCAATTGGGTAAAAAAAACCCTCCCAATGCTTTAATGATCAACCTTAATCATATGAATCCATTTCATTCCTTGAAGCATTTTATTAAAGTTTGGGGGTTTATCCCTCGACCCAAAAATAGGAAGTAAATAGTCCTGAAAGAAACATGAATGTTTGGGAAATTCAAGGTGAGTGCTAAATGATTGGGTCACAACCAATGATGTAGATATGTGTAATATATATGATAATATGATTAAACTTTAAGACATATCACAATCACAATATTAAAAAGAAAAATAGAAGAAAGGCATGGCAATTGTATACCTTATTAAAAATCATGATAACTAAAAGTAGATTGTAGATTTTCCTATAGATTCAATAGCTCATGTAATATACTAAAACACAAGACAAGAATCCACTCTATTCTTTAGTGAAAGCCAAACTAGATCGATGAAAACAATAATCAACAAGAGGAAGAACATCAATGGCACATAACACAATATTTCTCTACGGAAAGGCACTGCTTAAAACCCCGACTATCTATTACATTAATGAGAATATCCGAGAAGAAGATATAATGCTTGTTCTCACTAGAAAAATTCTTGCACAAGTACAATCAGTCTCTCTTCTCACAAGCTAGCTCAAGCCAACACTTAGCATATTCTGCTACTGTCCAAGCCCCTACTTCCTTGCATTCTTAGTCAAAGAATTTGGATGAATAAAATATGCTTTTCTCAACCTTGATCTCAACTTGCACAAGTATTTCCTATCCTTTGTCTGACCGAATTCCTTTGGCTAACACTTAGCCAAATTCCTAGCCTTCAAGATTCTAATTCCTTGCACAAGTCCTAGAGAAATTAGCCTCTATTTAATGAGGAAATCCTTCTTCCGTAACTGCGTAATCCAAACTTAGGTCCTCAACTAAGTACATGCACCATCTGTACAACTTCGAAAATTATACAACTAATAGTACATTGTCCCTGCACTCTACTCTCAACTGGGTCTTCCTTTGAATTGACATGCATGAGTTATTCTTGAGTGAATATTCAGTTAGCTGGTGTGGAACGGAGGATTCACTAGTGCACCAACTCACTACTATACCTCTACTAGTTCCTCCAATAGTTCGAACTAGTTTAACTGACTATAACTTAGTTAGACTGAGTTATCTAATTACAACTCCAATAAACTCAATCCAGACCCCTAAAACTTATGGATCACACATACATGACTTCAAATAGACTTCCAATTTGAATTTCCTAAGCTAACTAAGTCAACTTAACTTAGTTAACTATTACAAGTTTCCATGAGAAAATAATTACAATTTAATTCAAGGACAAATTAAATTGGAATTTCTAGATGTTATTCTTAAAATTTCTTGTTGCTATTTTCAACACTTCCTCTCAACAAGAAAGGAATTCAACTCTATTGCAATCCTGAACCTTTGGAATTTTTTGCATGCAACACTTCTCACTAGTGTTATCACTACAACAACTTTTGAAACTAAAAAACATCCAACCTGATTTAGTATGGTGCATATGTCACCAGAGTCTCTAACTACTACTATCTCTACCTCTATCAACTGAAAACTTTGCACTTCTACTAACTCTACCTTTCTACAATGTTGTGAACTCTGCTCTATGCTCTCCAGTATCTGACTTCTCTAGCCTCTGTCACTATTATCTCTGACTACATCAACCGCCATTGATCCATCCTACTACTATGTACTTTGGTGGCAAGGTATGTTCCAAGAGATAAAACCTCTGAATGGACCCTGCCCAATTTCTGCCCTCTTGGGACTATCACTTCACATTGCCCTAGCTCTCACCTAAAGGTATGGCTGCATGTGCTCCCTCTTCCCACCTGGATCAAAATTTCCCCCTACTGGAGGTCTTTGCATGAGTGGATGCCTCCACTCAGCCTCCTCTCTACTTCTCCAATTGTGGTTGCTCCAAAAAATTTTGAGATTGCTTCTGAGGCTTCTTATGCTCTGTTTGAGTGGATCTCTCCACTTAGTGTCCTCTTTGCTTCTCCAATTATGGCCACTCCATAATTGTTTGAGACTGCTTCTGAGGCTTCTTATGGGGTTGCATGTTGAGAAGTAATTCCCTCTCCCTCTCAACCAACAAGTCTCTCACTTTTTCCTTGCTCCTCAAGGTTTTGCATGCATATTTTTTCTCAAGTGCATGTAGGTTCTTGACTTGCACACCAATCCATTTCATCTCTCCCTCCATCATAAAAAAAAAATAAATAAATAAAATGAAAATAAATAAAAAATAAAAAATTAAATCAATGATATCTCCCTCATCTGAACTTTGATTTAGACGATTTTTTGTTTGTTTGTTTTTAATTTGGGCATTTTTTCACAAGGAATACAAATTTGTTATTTGTTTTTGAAAATTTTCAACAAAATTTTTCAGATCTTCTCTGTAAATTCGTCACCCAAAAAATTCTCGCTCCTCAATTTGCCCACTAGTAACCTTCTAGCTCCATTAAGAAGTATACACATAGGGTCTTCTGGATCTGCCCTGAACTAGAGCTCCATCAATATGAAAGGAAAAATTCAAATTCCTCTTCTATATTGTCTTCAGCTCTAATACCATGTAGAAATTTCTAAAAATTTAGATCTGATACCATGTAGAAAATTTCTACAAATCTAGCTCTAATCCCATGTAGATTTTCTTGTAGATTCAACAACTCATGTAATATACTAAAACACAAGACAAGAATCTACTCTACTATTCAGGAGAAGCCAAACTAGATCAATGAAAACAATAATCAACAAGAGGAAGAACATCAATGGCACATAACACAATATTTATCTGGGGATAGCCACTACTCAAAACCCTGACTCTCTATTGCATTAATCAGAAGATCTGAGAAGAAAATACAATGCTTGTTCTCACTAGAACAATTCCTGCACAAGAATAATCAATCCCACTGCTCATAGGCTAGCTCAATCCACCACTTAGCCTATTCTGCTTCTCTTCAAGCCCCTACTTCCTTGGGGTCTTAGTCAAAGAATTTGGATGAATACAATATGCTCTACTCAACCTTGAGCTCAACCTGCACAAGTATCTCCAATCCTCTGTTTGACTGACTTCCTTTGGAAAATATTTAGCCAAATTCCTAGCCTTCAAGCTTCTAATTCCTTGAACAAGTCCTAGAGGAATTAGCCTCTATTTAATGGGAAATCATTCTTCCGTAACTGTGCAATCCAAACTTAGGTCCTCAACTAATTACATACACCATCTGTACAACTCAAAAAATTATAAACCTAATAGTACAATGTCCCTGCACTTTAGTCTCAACTAGGTCTTCCTCTGAATTGACATGCATGAGTTATTCTTGAGTGAATATTCAGTTAGCTGGTGTGGCACTGAGGATGCACTAGTGCACCAACTCCGCTACAAGACCTCTACTAGTTGCTTCAACAGTTAGAACTAGTTTAACTAACTATAACTTAGTTAGACTGAGTTGTCTAATTACAACTCTAATAAACTCAATCTGGACCCCTAAAACTTAGGGATCAAACTTAGATGACTTCAAATAGATTTCCAACTCGAATTTCCTAAGCTAACTAAGTCAAATTAACTTAGTTAATTATGACAAGTTGATATGAGAAAAGAATTACAATCTAATTCACAATTTAATTCAAGGACAAATTAAATTAGAATTTCTAGATGTTATTTTTAACATTTCTTGTTGCTATTTTCAACATATATAGGGCCTTAATGGTTGTATATTAGGGTGAAAAAGAAAGTGCTCATTCATCAAAAAAGAGTAAAAAAAAGGGACTCATCAAGTTCCTAGGTTATATCTCCAACAATGTTATAGTTTTGAGTATCTTGAGCATTGGGGTTGTGCACAAAATTTTTTAAAACATCCTTTGGAAGGAAAGGAATCATGCCAACTATGATCTTTCTATCTATAAAGGGCTAAGTTAGTTATATCTTAACTCAAGAACATTGTACTCATAATATTTAGTTTGGATATTTGTTTCCTTCTTACTCGTAATTTTTTTTATTTGACGTATTTCCCCTTTGGGGATGGGTACCTTGATTTTCCCCTTGCAGTAATGTAGTGTTAAGCCCTATATAATCCCCATCTTAACCCTAAAATCCCTTATTAATCCCTGGATATTGAGTTATTACAATTATATTGTTATATTTTTATGTTGGTTAGAACCTTTCATTGTAATTGTACTCTTTGTTTCATATATATACTAAGGAGACCTAGTCTTAGGATTATAAAATATTTTCTTATAAATTGTGTTCATTGTAAAAGGAGGTTTTTCCCGTTAAATGAACTATAATTATTGGTTTCTTATTATTCTTAAGGCACAAGGTTCACAACATTTGGTATTAGAGCTATGGCCCTAGGGTTTTGTTGGTTCAAACCAGTCAACTAGGAATTTTCACTATAACACTTTTTTGGGGATGTTTCTAACTATAAAACTTTGAACAGATAATGAACAAATATCAAGGTATATTTGATAATAATAAAAAATAGATTTTGGTTCACTATACTTTTGGATATATACCTTGTGGACTTTAGGGTTTGTGAATGGTCCTAAAATCAGTTTGAAACGAGTGACATTGCATTTTTTCTATAATTATATTTCTAGGAAGATTCAGACCATGAAATTTTGATCATATTGAGAGGATATATCAAGGTAATTTTGGTAAAAAAATTGTGTTCCAGTCAATATAATTTCAGAGATATACCGTATGTAAGTTAGGGCCTGTGAATAGTCTTGAAATCAATTTCAAATGAGAGATCATGGCATTTTCACTATAACTTTTCTATGCAAAACTTTAGACTAGGAAATTTTTAGAAATTTGAGGATACATACGAAAGTAATATATGTAAAAAATTCAAATTCAAATTTGAAGAATTGGACATGTGACATGCTATACAAGTTCGTTATTAGGAAGAGGCCAAAAATCAGTAAGTTTTTGGAAAGTTACCATAACTTTTACTTAGTGCATCAAACTTTGTTCGGAGCTATGGAATTGCAAAGAAGACAATTGACTGTAATGAATGCCAAATTTTAATATTTGGAAGGGCTTGAATTTTAGAGTTATATCATTATAAATTTCAACCATCCAAATAGTTGACAAATTAGGGTTCTAAAAGGTACATAACTTACAATTGGCATAACTTTTTATTAGAAAATACATTTTTGGTGATTCAAAATTTGTGATAAAGAGGAAAATTAGCAGTTTTATTTTTTATCCACCTGGCTCTTAGCGGTGCTTCAAAATTTATTGCACCACTAAAACCTCAAAAAACTTCATCAATGACTCATGAAGAAATGTAAAATATCCAATATTTAATATCCAAGTTGGAAGGTCAGTTGTCACATATGGAACAAAGGATGAAGGAAAGCAAGGAGGAAATGAAAAATGTCAAGGAATAAATATAAAATTCAATGATTAAAAATAAAGAAGAAAAACATATCCATGATTGAAAATAAGGAAGAAATAAAAAAATGCAAATGTTTCCATTACAAAATCTCCCTAAAATGGATATGGAGATCCAAGTACCTCATGAATATAAGGATAATTTGGTGTTGAGAGTCAATCACATATGGGGAACATTTCATCATAATTTGAGAGCACAAATATTAAATCATAAAATTTTAATCACGATTTCTCAATCCAAGATCCACATCATCAGGTCTTCAAATCAACACCTGGGAACAACCACATCATTCTGAAAATTGATGTGAGGAAGTTTGATGGTAACCTACAACATGTATATTCTAGATGGAGCAATACTTATGCACCAATAGACAACCTTACAAAAGTTAAATATGACATCCATCTATTTAAAACAAGATCTATTTGTACGATATCAATAGATTTGTGAAAGGAAAAAGGACTCAATTGTATCTTGGTTCATTTTTATGGAGGAACTGATTGCACATTATGAGGATATTAAGAGAAACAAATCCATTATTCAATAAGTGAATATTTGGAAAAAGGCTCTAATTAACACATTCAACAACTCCTAAGGTTGAGTCTCAAGGTAAATAATATTTTAGAGAATAATTTTCTAGACCTCTTTATAGAACTTTAATGAAAATCATCCAACATGATGTGCATCTCTTTGAACATAAATTCATAGAGCATGCCTTCAATCTAGGAAGGAAATTTGAAAGTAAAAACATTGCTAGTAGAAAATTTGTCACTAATAAATGCAAATAACATCATACTCCCTCTCTTAAACTGAAAAGGTTGGCACATTAATAAATGGATGAAATAAGATCAAAGGGACTACACTTAACTATGACAAGAAGTACAATAAAAGATAAATGTGGTGAGAAGAAACTATTCTACGTAGACTAGAAATATGAAGAAAATGAATAATTGGATTCATCACAATATATAGAGGTAGAAGCGACTAACCCAACAATATGTTTTTGTGCATTGGTTGGCATTAATACTCCACAAACCCTCAAGATAGATGAACACATCAAAAGAAAAAGGTAACAATGCTAATTAATTCAGGTATTCCCCATACTTCATCAATTACAAATTGGAAAAACTTCTTCACTACTTTGTATATCCAACACATAAATTTCAAGTAATATTGCAGATGGAGGTGCCATAAAATTTTCAAGGAAGGGCCATAGTATTAAGCTAAATATGGGGGAGTATTTATTAGATAGTCCCATGATTTCAATCAGAATGGGTGGCATTGATTACGTATGAGGTGTCCAATGGTTACAATCATTAGAAACAATGACCCTTAATTTTCAATATATTTTCATGATATTTTACTTACAAGGAAATGAAATTGAGCTTTGAGGTTTCTGAAGGAAACCCTAAAATTTTTAAGCTCTAAAAGCATGAAAAAATTGCTAGAAAAGGGAGACCATGGTGTGATTAAAAAATTGTGCTGATTAAATGTTCAAACACCTATATCCTCTACTCCATTGGATCTCCAAAATGTTATCAACAATCATTCCAAGGAATTTGGAGAGATTCTTAATGGTCTTCCACTTACTCAAGATCATGACCATGCTATTCATTTGCAACCTAGAAATCCACCATCTAAGATTAATTCATATATGTATCCATATGCAAAGGTGAGTGAGATTGAGTGTATGGTACAAAAATTATTAGAGGTTTGCATCATTCAACCTAGTGAAAGTTCTTTCTCTTCACTAGTGGTGATAGTTATAAAAAATGATTGTTTATGGTGTATGTGCCCAGATTACATACATCTCAACAAAATGACAATTAAAGATATGTTTTCTATTCTTTTCATTGGTGATTATTAGACAAATTACATGGAACAATTTTCTTTACTAAGTTGGATCTCCATTATAGATATCATCAAATTAGAATGAGGTGAGACGACATTCCTGAAATACCATTTGGAATATTTTAAGGTCATTATGAGCTTTTGATTATGCCATTTGTACTTACTAATGCACCTTCATTATTTCAAAGATTAACGAATTCTATTTTCAAACCCTTACTTATGAAATTTGTGTTAGTATTTTTTGATGACATCCTAATCTACAAAAGATATAGGGAAGACTATGTACAACATGTTTACAAGGTCTTAACCTTATTGGAAGAGCAACAACTATATGCAAAACATTCCAAGTGTGCCTTTTGGGTTCAAGAAGTAGAATATTTGGGTCATATTGTTTCCCATGAAGGTGTCAAAGTAGACCCTAACAAAATAAAAGCTATGAGGGAATGGGAAATCCCAAATTCTTTGAAGCAACTCAGAGGATTCTTAGGATTGAAAAGATATTACCTCCAATTTATTAATAATTATAGTCAAATAGAAGCACGTCTAACAAAATCATTGAAGAATTTTCTTCAAGTAAAGAAGCAACAAATTCTTTTGGGAGGCTTAAAGAGACTATGTTTACAAATTCCATCTTAGGCACACCTGACTTAACAAAAACCCTTCATTGTGGAGTGTGATGACTCTAGCCATGGCATTGGCCAAGTTTTGATGCAATAAGGTAGGCCTTTTCCTTTGAAAGAAGTGAAAGAAAGAACTTTCTTATACCTAGAAATGAAAAGGAAATGTTGGCTATACTATGTGCAGTTAAGAAATGAAATCCATACTTAATAGGAACACAACGAAAAGTAAAAATAGATCATGATGGTTTGAATAACTTCTAGAAATAAATACTATCTTTAGAAGAGAAATAAAAAATGGGTTACAAATATGTTAGGTTATAAATTTGAAATTATATACAAAAATTGGAAAAGAAAACAATTCGGTAGATGCACTCTTAAGAAAAGAGGAAAACGCAAAGGGTTTATTATGTGCTATTTCTATTCCATAATATAACTATGTGGAAGCAAAAAAGATAGAATGGAAGCAATATTAGAAGGTATGAAAAAACATTTGGTTAATATAAGAGGACCATGATGCAATATAAAATTTTATGTGGAAGAATGATTTGTTTACGTACCAATATCACTTGTACTCACGTAAGAAATATCAACCCAAACAAAAGTTCCTTTGGAATTATACACTTCTCCTATATGAGGACATTCAGGGTTGTTAAAAACATACCATAGGATTTGTTAGCGCTTGATATTTCACCTCAGGCTAAGAAAGGCAAACCTTCAAGGCAACATCAAACCATTTCACCTCGTAGCTAGCCCTACGAGGTATGAGAAGGCTCTCTCGGGTCAGATTTGGTACATCTTTCAATATGATAAGCTGACCAATTAGGATCAAAGATATTAGGCTAGTAAATTGATAAGGGGGGTTGATTTAAAGATTTTTGGGTTTTTGGTGGCAATTAGAGGGAGTGCAATTCAGGGTGCGGGGATTGAGCACAGTTTTTGCAGGGGGATCTTTGGGGCAAGGTAGGAGTGAGCGCTGATGCCTTAATCTGAGATGGATGATCAGGGATGATAGAGAAGGAGCTAAAGAGGGAAAACAACCATTTGAATCCTCTCTAGACAGTAGAAAACATAAATTTTGAACAAACTAAAAAGCTGAGCATGTCAAAGCATGAATTCAAACTTTACCACTTCATCTGTCCAAATAGAAGCAAAAGAGAGATGTTGAATACATAAACAAACTTACAAGAACATGTAGAGAACACACCATCAACACAACAATCAACAAGAATCCACAATGATGTCTGCAAAACCCTGGCCTTCCTTTTCTTTAAATTGCAGAGATAGATGTACAATATACAATGAAGCTTTCTCCCACAAGAGTCCAACCATGAAAATGAGAAAGAGAGAGCATAATATAGACCATCTAACTC
>APFE030950878.1:53295-119758 GCA_000404065.3 Pinus taeda | reverse complement strand
AAGTGTCTGATCGTTGTTCACCATCAACAATCAGATCTGAACTTGATACATGTACTGGGGTAAAGTGTCAATGAAGCGCTACTTTCACAAGCTCACGGAGATCGACTGAAGCGGCGTTTATCTACTAACACTGATGTAAAACAAGAGCGTGTTCGAAGGCTACCTGGCGTATCTTCAGACTCCGTCTAAGACTTATGAAATAACACGTCAATGAGCAAACGATAAGTTTGTTCTCCCTAGTATGGTCGCCAGTATGTTAGCGCTTGAAATTTCACTTCAGGCTGAAAAAGGCAAACCTCAAGGCAACATCAAAACATTTAGCCTCGTAGCTAGCCCTACGGGGTAGGAGAAGGCTCTCTCCGGTCAATCTCAGTAAAATCTTCAATGGATGAGATGACCAATAGGGTAACACTGATTTTAGGCTAGTAAACTGATCAAAAAGGTTGATTTGGGGTTTTTAGGGTTTTTGGTGGCAAATTGAGGGGATGGCAATTTTGGGTGCGGGGATTGGACACAGTTTCTACAGGGGGTTCTTTGGGGCGAGGTAGGAGACAATATTGATGCCTTTGATTGAGATGGATGATTAGGAATGAAAGGTGAGGAGTTAAGGAGAGCAAACAATAACTTTGAATTCTCCTTAAACAGTAGAAAACATTGAAATTAAACAAACTTAAAAGCAGAGCATGACAATTATGAATTCTTACTTTAACACTTCGTTTGCTTAATGTGCAGAAGGAAAATAAAGGAAATGATTCACATAACACACTTACAGGTACATAGAGAAACACACCATCAATACATGTAACCACAAGAATCCCAAAAAGGACTGCAAAACCCTGGTCTTCCTTAGCCAAAAATTGCAGAGATACAGTGAAATAATACAATGATAGCTTCTCCCTCAAGAGTCCAACCTTCCAACCCCTGAAAATGACTAAGAAAATACATAATATAGGAAAGCTAACCCCTTTCCTTGCCTCTAGGGGTCTAGCTCATCCTTCTAGGATCTTTTTCAACCACTTCTAAACTTAGCACTACAAACTAGGTAGTGAAAACAACTTGCCTCTATAAACTAGGAAACCAATTCATTCATTTAATTTTCACCTATTTCATGAATGAATCTTCTAGAAGAGTTACATAAGGTTAAAAGTGCCTAAAAAGTACCATAATTACATCAAATAGAATCATCATTCACCTCAAAAAGTCAAACTGAGTCAAATCTGCGTTTTCTAGGCTGTACAGTGCATTTCTGGGCAATTCTACCTGACATGTCACTCCCCCCTGCCTGACATGTCGCGCCCCTTTAGAGCCATGTTTGGGGCACTTGAAGGTGGAAAAAGTGGGAAAGCATAGGCTTGTTGGAAAGGTATGTGAGTCTACTTTCCAACCCAACTAGAATTTTTGAATTTGGAGTTCATTTTCCCTGTCAAAAATCAATTCTCCCAAGACAGCTTTCTGCAGTTCAAAAGCAATTATGCCTGACATGTTGTGCCCCCCTGCCTGATATGTCGCGCCCCTTTGGAGGCGTTTGGAGGCCTTCCCGGTGTTAGAATCGGGCATAGGATAGCTCGTTGGAAGGGTATTTGAGTCTACTTTCCACCCCAACTGGAATTTGTCAATTGGGAGTTGATTTGTCCTGTCAAAAATCAAATCTCCCAAGACTGGTCAAAAAGTGCCAAATGAGGTTGCCTCAAGGAAGAGCGCTGTTGCAGTCAACTTTGGAATGCCTTCCTCAAAACCAAATTTAGCTCATGATAGCTCATTGGAAAGATATTTCTGTCTAGTTATCATTTTACCTATCAAGAAAATCATTTGGCCAACCAAGATAGGAGAAAACGTGATTTTCCCAAGGTCACGTCAGAGGTGTCTTTGATTTCTCCTGAGGCAACGGTATTCTTGACATTTCTCTCAAACCATGACATCTGTGCAAAAAGTGAAGGAGGTTTTTCTTCTTTGGCATGTTGGGGACAAAAACCTCTCTCGTTTCTCAACATTCATCTTTGATTTCTTTGGAACATTATTTGAGTGCCACATGTCCCGATGTGTGAAACAAGGAATTTTGTCGAAATGGAGCGAAATGAAGGGGATAAGGGGCTTCTAAATTCTTGGGGAAATGTTTGGGAGTGGAGAGGGATGTTAGGAAGCAGGGGAAAGTGGAATATTAGAGATTGAGTGAGGGGAAGGGGTCCAAAAGGGCAAAACATAGGCCCAACCTAGAAAATTGCCAGGTTGTAGCTACAAACTAGGGTTTGTGCGAAAATGAGGAATTTGGGGAATCTCAATAATGGGAAGCATTTGGTAAGGTACTTTAAGGATAGGGGAAGGTGTATGAAATTCAGGAAATATGTTATTCCGATGATTTGACCGTCCAAGAGAAATTGCCTTCAAAACCCTAGGAGAGGGAAATGACCTTACCTAGGCGCAACTGAAGCATGAACAAGGTGTAAAATGACTCATTAGACACTGAGATGATAATGAAAATCCTATGAGTGATGATAGACTCAGCTGAATAGTGACATAGATTGGCATTTGGGCAACTTTGAAAAGAGTGAGAGCAAACCCTAGACTTAATGCCTAGTGACCAAATTTTGCTTGAAGACTCACTGAAATGAAAAAATTTGACCTTGACACTCTAAAATCACTTTGTAAGAGCATATTTGATCACCGGAGGAAGGCTGGAAAGACTGACACTAACAGGATTAAAGAAAGATTTATTTTTTTGTTAAGGTTATTATAGAATATGTGAAAAGGTTTGTGGATAAATGTATTGTACACCAACAAAATAAGGAAGAGACAATCAAGACACCATGGCTCCTACACCATTAGCCATACAAAGCTAGTGTTGGGAAGAAGTTTCAATGGATTTTATTACAAGTTTGACAAATCCGAAGGGAAGAATATTGTTATGGTATTTGTAGATTGAATAACAAAGTATGTCATCTTTTTCTCTTTCTCATCCTTTTAAATAAAGTACAATAGTAGAAACATTCATGGAAACATCTCAAATGTGATAGAGATCCAATTTTCATTGAAAAATTTTGGATTGAATTATTTTCATGTTTGGGTAATCAATTGGATCACAACCCATCTTACCATCCTCAATCCAATGGGAAAAGTAATATTGTGAATACATGTTATGTAATAAAATTAGAAAACAAAAGAAAAGATGATAAATGACTTGAAAATTAGCCTCTTTGAGGGAGAATCCTCCTTTTACATCACATAAATGAACAATTCTTGGATGATACAAACGAAAAGACCTCCTTGTTATATATATATAGGGGTCTAAAGTATCACAATATAATTAGGTCCTAAATAACAATAATAATGTAAGGGCACAAATAATATTAGTGGGCTTCTATGGGGCACAACAATAACAATGTGGGGGCTACATGGAGAACAACAATAATAATATGGGGGCTACACTAGTATTATAGGGACATAACATCCCCCTCTACTTCAAAAAGGTGTTGTCTGCAATGCTTGAGTAGTTTTGGATTCTTCTGTATAAATACTCATCCTCCCATGTGGAAACTTCAATAGCTAAGTTCTTCCACTTAATGAGATACTCTGAAATTGATCGATTTTGTAGTTATCAAGTTCTTGTTTCTGTGGTTACTTCAAGATCCAATATGATTTTTCCTTCCTTATCAACTTTTGGAAATATTGTTTGAACTTAAAGCCTATCGACTATAACTTTCTTTAAGAATGAAACATGGAAAATTGGGTATACTCGAGAAGATGCAGGCAACTCCAATTTGTATGCCTTGATACCAATATTTTGAAACACCTTATAAGGACCATGGTACTTGGGTGATAATTTATTTTGCTTCTTAGCTTTCTTGACGGGCATTTGTTTGTATGGTTGTAGCTATAAAAATACCCAACCGCCTGCTTGAAAGCTTCTTTCAATATGATGTTAATATGCCTGTTGTTTCATTCCATTATGCGACAGAGTTAGGTTATCCTTTAAGAGTTGGAGAACTTGTTGTTGATGCTTGATGTGATCTTCCACTGCTTGAAATTTAGAATTTTCTCTTAAAGAGGATATGATGGATGGTGGATGATATCCATAAATTTCCATAAGTGGGATCATATTTGTTGCAGTATGAAAGGAAGTGTTATACCACCATCCTGCCAAAGATAACCACTTTACCCATTGTGTTTGTTTATCAGATACAAAGAAACAAAGATGTCCTTCCAAACATTTGTTCACTAGCTTAGTTTTCCCAACACATTGAGGATGATAAGATGAACTATGAGCTAATTGAGTACCAAGACAAGAAAATGATTATGTCCAAAAAATTCCAGTGAAAATGGGATGTTTGTCACTTATAATAATATTTGGTATTGAAATTGAAAGGACGATATGGTGAACAAAATTGTGCATACTTGGTAATTCTATCAACTACCACCATGATGCCATTATTTCCTTCGGACTTGGGTAAACCTGTGTTAAATTCCATTGGGACCTCTTCCCAATGCTGGCTTGGAATGGATAAAAGTTGTAATAGACCTAGGTTATTAATTTTCTCAACTTTATTTTGTTGGCAAACCAAACATTCTACCACAAAATTATGAATACCATATTTAAGGCCATCCCAAAAAAAAATCCCTTTTAACCTTGTGGTAAGTTTTTAAAAATCCTAAGTGCCCTCCTAAAGGATAAGTGTTCAACTCCAAAAGGATCTTTTGATTGAGTTGAGAGTTCTGACATGGATATAAGCAACCTTTGTACCGTAATGAATCATTTTTCCAGATAAATGTATCAGATGTACTGGGAACTTGTTGCAACATTTGAATGAGTGTCCAAACGTCTTCATCATTATTCCATTCATCCCTTACTTCAGTTATCCAATCAAGCTAGATAATAGAAATGGAATAGAGCAATGCTTCCACACCCTCATCCCTTCTTGAGAGTGCATATCCAACAACATTTTTCTTCCCTTTTTTGTATATGATTTCAAAGTCATAACACAACATATTTTTGACCCATTTTTGTTGGGCTTCTAAAGATAATATTTGTTCCAAAAGTATTTAAGAATATCATGATATATTTTTACCTTGAAGTGTCTTCCCATTAGGTAAGGATGACATTGCTTCATGACATGTAATATTGCCAACTTTTCCTTCTCTTAAATTTATTTGTGTAAATGCTTTCCCTTGGTTGGACGACTTGCAAAAGCAATGGGTCTTGAGGCATCCCATTCCACAATAAAGTTTTTTGTGAAGTCTAGTGTAGCTAAGACCATAACTTTTCACATTGCCTCTTTAAGATGTTCAAAGGCCTTAGTTGGTTTAGGAGTCCAAAAAACTGCATCTTTCTTCAGTAATGTTGTTAGAGGTGTTTTTATTTTCTAGTGATTCTTAAAAAACTTGCAATAATACCTTGTTAACTTGAGAAATACTTGAAGATGCTTTAGGGTTGTGGGTATTTTTCATTCCTTGATGGCTTTAATTTTTTTAGGGTCTACCTTAACACCCTCATGAGACACAATATGACTCAAATATTCCACCTCCTTTACCCCAAAGAAACATTTGGAGGGTTTTGCATAAAATTGTTTCTCCTTTAATAGTTTAAGAACCTTGTCAACATGTTGAACATGATCTTTCCAAGAATTGTTGTATATTAGTATATCATCAAAAAATACTAGCACAAATTTTCTAATAAAGGGTTTCAAAGTGGAATTCACCAAACCTTGAAATGTATAAGGTGAATTAGTAAGGCCAAAAGGCATGACCAAACATTCATATTGACCTTGATGAGTTATGAATGTTGTTTTTGGAATGTCTTATTTCTTCATTCTAATTTGATGAAATCCAGAACGAAGATTTAACTTGGTGAAGTAAATTTCTCCATGTAATTCATCCAACAATTCATAAATGTTAGGAAGGGGAAATTTATCTTTAATAATGATTTTATTGATCTCTCTATATTTTGGACACATACGCCATGATCTATCCTTCTTGTGCACCAATACCACTAGAGAAGAGAAACAATTTTGGCTAGGTTGATTTATACCCGCCTCTGACATTTCTCCAACCATGCGTTCAATTTCAATCTTTTGGGAATAGGGATATCTTGGAGGAACACTTCCTGGAATCAAGTGAACAGCATGATCATGATCACGAATAGGTGGGATACATTTGGGAGACTCAAATACCTTGGAATGATTGTCTAAGACTCTTTGAGATATAGAGAAATGGATGATTTCGATGTTTGAACATCTAGTGAGCATAATTGTATAATTACGCCTCTTTGTTATTTCTTCAAAAGATTTTTCATTCCATTAGAGTTGATTTTCTTCTTTGGTTTCCATTAGATACCCCTTAATTCGATTTCCTTTCCTGCCCAGGAAAATTTCAAGAAAAAATAAAAATTAAAAGTTATCATACCCAACGATTGTAACCATTGGACTTGTAATACAACATTAGCACCACCCATTAGAATGGGAAGTATTGGACTATTCAATAGATATTCCCTTATGGTTAGCTTGATATTATGGCACTTCCATGAGAAATTTATATTTCCTCCATTTGCAACCATCACTTAACACTCTGATGTTGGATATAGAAAGAAATTTGATTCCTGGCTATCTTACAATGAATAAAACCATGGGTACTACTTGAATCAATCGACACTATTACCTTTTTCTTCTTGAGATATCCTTCTATCTTGAGAGTTTGAGGAGTGGTAATTCCCACCAATGCATTATAAGATATGGTAGGATTCATTTCTTCTTTCTCTAGGGTTGTCTTATGGTGTATATCATCTTCTTTTAATGTCTCTTGTTCCTTTTCTTCCTCCTCTTCACAATCTATGTAAAATAATTTCATCTTTGCACACTTATGACCTTTAGTGTATTTTCTATCACAACTATAACAAATACATTTTTCTCTTCTTTTTTTTTTCCATTTATTATGGTGTCAACCTTGTAGGTTGTGGGAGGCTAGGAGCAGAAACACTTTCATATTTATAGTTGTGAGTGGTAGAAATCCTCGTTTCCATACTTTTACTTTAAACTTTTCTTTCCACCTTGAATTCCTTCTCTAATGCATTAGGTTCCCAAAGGAAAACCTCATGTTGGTTTTTATCATTTAAAGTCCTTATGAAGACATCGATCATATGATCCTCTGTAATATCAGTTACCTTGATATTCAATCTTTGGAATTCCTCAATGTTCTCTACCATTGAATCATTTTATTTGATATTTATTATCTGGATAAAGAAGGTGTTTCTCTTTGTAGCCTCATAATGTGTTATCAATTCCTCCATAAAAATTGTCCAAATGAAAAGTGCTTTATCATAACACAACCATTGATACCACACAAAATTATTGGGTTCTAAATATAAAGATGTAATGTATACCTTTTGTGTATGCTACACATCATGTAGATCAAACAATTGTTCCATCTCTAGTATCCATGTTAGTGGATCCTTTCCATCAAACTTCCTCATATCGATCTTTGGAATCTGGTTGGTCTTCAATCCAAATTTGGAATGTTTAAAATCATGATTCACATTCCTTTTTTTCTCTTCATGAGTTTCATGAAATACGTTTTCACCATTAGGAAGCCTTTATTCTACCAACTTTGCCAAACCTTACCTCCAAACCTTCCATGTTTGTTTTTGAACCATTCATGACGCCTTTTATTTCTACTTTTAAACTATCCATGTCACCTTTAATTTCTTCTTTTGAACCATACATTTCACCTTTCAACTCTGATTTTAAACCATCCATATTGACATTCATCATTTCCAATCCATTTTTTGTTTCTCTTTGAGAGACTGAAAATTGTTGCACTTTTTCCCGCAATTTTGATATATCATGTTGCCTGTCTTCCTCTTCTTCATCCATCATAGTAGAGCTTTCTGAGGGCTTAGTGGGTGTATAATATTTTTCTTTAGGAGGCATTTTGGAACCAAATAATGATATATATGCTTCACTATGCTCTTTGAACCACTCCAAACCAATTTTCAAACAAAATTTATGTAAAATTAAAAATACACACCTTAAATTAGAGCTTGATTTTGAGGTTGTTAATATGTTTATGTTGAAATTGTTGCATCTCTATGATTTCGGCCTCCCAAGGTCTGAAATTTCACCCTGTGGTATCCCTTTTTGTCCTATTTCTAACCCCACTAATTAGACTTGTATTGGATTATTCAATATAAGAGTTATGTCAAATCTCCCAAGATGATCTGATTATGAATTGGGTCACTAGAGCGAACTTGTAAAAAATGCCACATGTCATTGTTTCAACCTTTGGCCCTAAAATTATTCCTCAATAAACTATAATATATTTAATTTTAGTAATTTTTTACAAAATTCAAAACCAATGTTCAAAGCCAAATTTATGACAATTTTCCCTAGGTCACCTATTTGAGACTGCATTATGGAGCATGCAGAAACCCTAACTTACTTTGACCATATCTCTGAAAATATAATGAACCAAGATCTGAATTTTTTACAAAAAAATTCACCAATATTTATTCTCCACATGGAAAAAATTTCAACTTCTGAAGCCTCCCAAAATATAAGTTATAGTGAAAATACCAATATGACCTATTTGAAGAAGCAAAACCCTAGGATCCATTGGTTTGATACCAAAAGTTATGTAAACATATCCTAAAACAGAAGAAAAGATAGATCAATGACTTGAAAATAAGCCTCTTCGAGGGGGAAACCTCCTTTTACGTCACATAAATGAATAATTCTTTGATAATACAAATGACAAGGCCTCCTTGGTATATATATAGGAGCCTAAAGGGTCACACTATAATCAAGGCCTACATAACAATAATAAGTAAGGGGCACAACAATAACAATATGGGGGCGACACTAGTATTATAGGGACGTAATATATAATAATTTAAGGTACAATTTAAGTGACATTAATATATATGTACCTATCTCATAATGGATTGGAAACTGGAAATGCATTAAGAAGGTTATTTTCAATGATGAAAAATTAGTATGCGAGGCTAGTGGTAACTTAACATGATACTTCATTAAATCCATGTTATTGCCCATTGGAAAAATATAAATCTATTATTTTCTTCCATCAAGGAGTTGAAGAACACCGAATATGGAATTCATAATGTCATTTGATGTGCCTCCCCTATATTTCCCTTCAAAATTAAGAGTGTCAGAAGGAAATTTGGTCAAGATGGGAAACCAATTGGGATAGTGATGCACTGAATTGTGAGTTAACATATATAAATCCAACAAATTCATTCTATGAAGAATGGAAAATAAGTAGTGGAAATGGACTCAGGATTCCTAAAGAATTGGCTTAGAATCATTTTATGACTCATAAAATTTCCCCTTGGTATGTTTCAACTACAAAGGGGGAAGTTTGATTACATTTGATAGCTATGGTGAGGTAGGAAAATCCACTAAAAATGATTCCCATACTAGAAATCATTGTGCTCTATGCAAGGATGTCGAAATATGGAATGAACCCACTTTTGCTGAGGGTATAGACCTAGGGATGTGTCCATCCTTAAAAGAGAATTTTCAAAATTGGGTAATGCCATTCCCCAATTCATGCTACAAGGTGGAAATCTTATCATAAAGGTTCGAAAATTTGTGTTGAAAGGAAGTAAATTTGGGCTAAAATGTAACATTCCAAGAAAGGAATTATTTCCACTTTAAGGGATAGATACATGGGTCCCACTTCCACTAGATGGACATAGAAATTATGTTGAAAGGTAGTGAATTTGGGATAAAAAATAACATTCCCAAAAAGGCATGGTTCCCACTTTAAGTGATAAAGAAAAGGTTCCCAATTCCACTAGATGGAATTAACATGGGAAAATGAAAACCCCTAATGGTAGTGCTACACCAAGGAGGAGTACCCTTCACACTTGATCTACTAGCAATGTTATCTATTCTTGAAAACTAATATAGAGGGTGATCATAAAATCAATCAGTTGGATATCTAGGTGGAAAAGAGGGCTCCTAGTGTCACTCAAGAGGGATCTCAATGTTAGTTAAGAGGGCTCTCAGTGTCAATCAAAAATATGTTAAAGTTGTAGATGGATAAGGGAGGTTTTCAACCTCCATATTAACTTAAGAAAGGAGATCATGGCCTTCCTAGTATATTAATATGGTTGTATGAGCCTCTGAAAAATCCCTTGGTTGATAAGTCATCAAAGCTAGGTTTTTCTTTTGAATGTTATTGCCTTTTATGGCTATTCAACACTAAGCGTGTTTTCTCTTCTAACCCACTTGATGGAGAGTTTATATCGACCAACCTCCACCTGGTGATAGGACGTTGTTCAATTTTAAAGGGGAATCTTTGTTACTCCAAGGCTAACATGAGATTTGACCAAAACCTTTAACTTAAGGAATCAACAAAATAAAAAACTTAGGTTGTTCATCATTAGGATCACTAAGTACTCTATTAAAATTTATGTAAAATAACTAACAAGCAAGGAACTCCCCCAAATATCAGTCATGGATGGTTAAGCCCCAATTTTAATCAGTGAAACACCAAACACATGGCCTCTTGAAAGTCAATTTGGGATGATGAGGACCCAAATCCAACTAGTGAAGGTGCAAGGAGACATTATGGTAATCGTTATGTAATAATTATCCAAGGTGCAAGTACCCTTGTGGATATGGGTACCCTCCAAAGGAGTTGAAGTAGATGTTATGGATACATCTCACATATCATAAGCACTTCCCACTTGTAGTCTCCTAGGTGAAAACCTAGGAATAACAACCAAGGTTATCAATTCATAAAAGGAAAATGGGTAAAACAGTCATGGCTCATGCATCTACACATGGATAGGGAATACAAGATGTCATCTTGCACTTGAAATTTTGGAAAAAAATAGTGTCACCTTAATAAGTTACCAATTTTCCAAACTTTATGTATATGCAACACAAAACGAGCAAGAGGAGATAATCTATATTCATGCCTAGATTAATCCAATTCTTGACACAGATGTAAGCCATGCTTTCTCGACAAGTGGCTTCACTAATGACTATATTTTCATCACTCTCTACTGTTTCTATTTTTATTTTTGCATATTTCAAGAAATTAATCTCAAACCTACACCAAGGCTCTAAAAATAGACTATATGTGTTTATTACAAAGAAAAATATATAATTTATTGATGCAGATTAGATCATTATATTTTTTTCATCCATCTCGATGCTTTTAGAGAGGAAAAAGTGGAGGAATCAGCTCATAGGACCCATTAGAGAAATTTTGAGTCTAAAATGTGCCTCCTAAGGAATATCATAAAATAATAGGGGAACTAATAAAATAAGGTTATATTACATCATCAAATTTTAGAGGGAAAAAAGAAAAAAATGCTTTTTCAACTCATATTTTCAACTTATCTCCCTACGATTTTACCCAAAATTTTGAGTAGGTACTCATTGGATGAGGAATTTAATTCCTTATCCAAGGAGTGCCCATGTTGCATACTTATTATGGACCTTGCTACACGAAAAATGAGAAATACATGATAAAACATGATTGCAATCATGTTTTTCATGTATTTCTCTTTTTTCATGTAGCAGGGTTCATCTAAAATATGCAACATGGGTACTCCTTGGATGTGGAATTAAATTCTACATCCAACAAGTGCCCCCACTTGAAATTTGAGTAAAACCATATGAAGGTAAATTGAAAATACAAGTTGAAAAAATAATTTTTTATTCTTTATACTTTTTTACTCCAAAAATGATTAATCATCCCCCATGGTTGACATCATCATATTTAATCCTATTTGTTCTTATACAGTTTATTTTGGTTGTACATTTTATTTTGAGGCCCATTTTAGACCTCAAAATTTCTGTAATGACTTTTACGAGTGGGACCCAATTTAGCAAATTCAGGCTGAAACATTCCAAGAGAATTTTAAGGCATCAAATGGAATTTTTGGGGGTAATTATTTTTTTTAATGCACACACTTTTTCATATTCAACACATAGATACCTTTCCAAAAATGCAAGAATCCCCTTAATCACAGTATGTATGCAAAAGTTATGTCACTCAAAAGTTGAAGGCTTCCTATTTTGTCCACAATAAATTGAGACAATTCCATGTTAGCGCCATTACTCATGGAAGAGGGGATAGCCACATGATCATGATGAAGATAATTCTAGAATATTCAATGTTATAACTCCAGTTAAGAGTTGAAGGAGTCAACCCTAGCCACCAACATGCTATTGGGTTGTGTTATAACTGGGATACTAGGCAGAAAAGGGGTTCCATTGTTTTCGAGTGCACTTTATTCCATAGACAATCAAAGTAGTCAACATGGATAAGGAGAGAGAACAAAAGGAGTATTTGTGCATTCTAGTAGTCTGTGGGCCTTTACTTCTTTGTAGTCGCAACCATTTTATATTCAGAGAAAGAGAGCAGAGTGGCCTCACCTTCTAGTTGGGTTTTCTTCCAAAAGGGTTTACCAAGTTATATCTTGTGTCAAATCATAGTTTGTGAGTTTTTATTTTGTTTTTTTCTATTTTCTGCATAATTATAATTTGCATGTATATGCAATAAAAAAAAATTACATATCCATATTAAAAAAAACCCTCCTAGTGTAGATTTCAAAATTCTAATTATAACTTATTAGACATGTTGTGACAAACTTTCTTGTGGAATATTGACAAAATTTATGGATAATTTATTTTAGATATTATTCATTAATTTTTCAAGTTTTTTTTTATTAAGTGAAATGGAAATGGAACTTGGGATGCTTAAATACTCTAAGAATGATGGAAATCTATATATCACTATTGTTGTTCAAAATTGGGAGTAGAAAATACTACACAAAAATCATAGACAATTGTTCTATTTTGAATATATTTGGTATCAGGAGGGAATGTCGCTCCTCTTCTGCTCCTGACATCACAACCTCAAATGCATTAGTTCTAGCCTTTCCTTAAATCTAGAAGACTCGTCCTTCATAATTTGTATAAAAATCTCGATGATATCCCCAAAGTCCCAGTAAGTTATAACCAGTCTCACACATGGCGTTGCACTTTACAAATAAATAATTTCTTGGGTAGTTCTCTAGGGATTGGCCCTCTCCCAATTCTCTAAATACTTGGATTGATAAGAACTAAAGACCCTTTATCAAAGGAATTTATCTTTATTATTTTGTGGGCAAGGAATATTTGCAATTTTGTTCAAAGAAAAGGATGACAGGGATTTTATTTTTATAAATAACCACATATTTATGGGTACAAAAGGCTTATATCTCAACAAATGGAATCCACACTTCAACATTGAGAATGGTATTCCATTAATTGTCCTAGTTTGGGTTAGGTTACCTCATATTCCCTTACACTATTGGAATGAGGAAACACTCAAAAGCAATGGAAATTATTCAAGTAAATACATAGATCGAGCTGAGACATGAGAGGGGATGTTTGTCTATGTCAGGATCCATGTCAAGGAAAATTTGGAAAAAGGTATTCCTTAAGTAGTGCACTCTCCTTGGACAATTGGTCCTAGGTTCAATTTGTCAATTATGATAAAATACCTTTCAAGAGAAAAACGTTTCATGAATATTTTCATTTTGCTAGGAATTATCCTAATTTTGAGGAAGAAATGAGACCTCCTAGGAAGGAAATCAATGGAAAAGGATAAAGAGATGTATAGGCCCAAATAGATAGGCTCTTCTAAAAGGTTGGGGACAACCGTTGACTCATGGGTTCCACCCCCTTCCAAATGTCAACTTGATACCCAATCAACTTCCAATGGTAAATCAAAGGATATAGATCTCCATCAAAATATATATGAATCACTATCTCATTTGGAATATCTTGAGGAGGCATGGAATCTTGAATATCTAAATAATATTGTGGAAACTGTTGATAAAGGGAAGGAAATAGGAATATTTAATGAAATGTGCCCCTTGGAAGATGTTCCAACTTAAAACAAGAATGTGGAAGTTCTAGAATTAGAAGAGGAGGACGCATATCTCTCTCCTATAACACTCACCCCACATTAGGTATCTTTTATGGCTCAATGAAATCTAAGGGTGATGTAGAAAAAGGGTTTGCTAAAAAGGTGGGATAAAGAACCAACAAATAAATTTGAAATGAATAAGTGGAAAAGGATAAGGGAGGGGTTCCCAACCCACTATTAATGATATTCTAATCAAAGGCGAAAGGAAAACAAGGAAGCACAATGAAGTGACTCCTTCTTAAGGGTAAGAATCAAAGGCCATTAGTAAATAATGAAATTGGTCTCTTGGAATTGTAGGGGGGTATGAAGTGACAGAGGAATTATAAAGTCAAAAGTTTGTTAAAAGAAGGAAATCCCACTTCTCAAGGAGACAAAAATGGTTGAACAAGACACCTCTATTACATCCAATAGTATTTCGAAATGATGTAATTAGTAGAAAATAGGTTCAAGAGGGACTTCTAAAGAATTTACATCCTATAGTTCCCTACTTTGTCTCAAATGCTTCAGGAGGAAAAATTCTCTAAGGTTGTCATCTACCTTCTTCATCTTCCCTCTATAAACATATGCAACGTTATTAATGTGTATATGCGTCTTTCTTAGCAAGATAAATATCTCAGTTGGTCCTCTTTGTGATTTTAGGTACTCTAAATTTGGGAAAAGTAGTGTATTTAGGGGGGATTTCAAATCATTATTCATCCATAGAGGAAAAAATGTGGAAGTTTAGTAAGGGTCCCCTTGAAGGAAAGGATGGAGGATTGTAGGTTCCATTTGGATCTAACTAATATAAAAATCGCAAGTTTAAATTCACTTGGAGTGATAAAAGAGTGGTTCCTGGTCATATTTCAACACAACTAGATAGATTTTTGGTTGGTAGTGGTTTCTTTTGAAAAATAATTCTCCTCATTTTCTCAAGCCCTTGCTTGGATTGGACCATATCACATACATATTTAGATAATATTTCATCCTCAAAAGGATTATGATCCTCTTACTTTCAAGTTCTATCTGCAATGGGTTAATTCTCAAGGATGTTTTGAAGTAGTCTCTAAGGCTTGGACCAAATGGAATGCATTATCTTCAATGTATATTTGCGAATAGGAAATTAAGGAAACTAAATTGGCTCTTAAAATTTGGGTCAAATATGAAAATCATACTTCAGATTAAGATGTTCTATTGAATAAACCTAATATTGAAAATATATATTAGGATATGGAACATTCCCCAGTTACTAAAGAAAGTATATTAAAAAATAAAACTTTCTCTTTCATAATGTCGTAAGAGCATAAGAAGATATTTGGATATTAAGGTACAAAATAATTTAGCTCAAATCAGGGGATAGAAACACTAAATTCTTCCATAATCAAGCCAAGATGAGAGTATGGCAGAACAATGTAACATCTATTGAGGTTAATGTAGAGACCACAAATTCTTATGAGAAAATCAAGGTATCCCTCACAAATTTTTGAAATTTATATGGGGAACATGTAGGAGGTGACAAAGGGAGAAAACTTAGTTCCTATGGAAACAATTTTAGAGGAAATATGGAAGAACATTTGATACTTTGATCTTTATAATGTTCTAGGGCTTAATAGCTTCACTACTAATTTTTATCAAAAGTGTTGGCATACTATAAAGTTTGATCTATGTAGAATGATTGAATTTATTCATTGAAATTTTGAAAAAGGAGATTTTATCTTTTCGCATTAATCCCAAGAAGGTAAATCCATTTTCCTTTACGATATTTTGACCCATTTCACTCTATAATTTATCTTATAAAATAATTTCCAAGATCTTAGCTTCTTGTCAGAAACCTCTATTGTTAGAGATGATCTATGAAAATTAGGAAAGATTCATTGGGAAATGATAGATAGTGGAAAATATTATTATGTTTGAGGAATTTATTCACTCCAACTAATGCATGGGGGAGAAACATATGATATTGAAACTATATATGGTGAATGCATTTGAAAAGGTAATACACTCATTTTTATTTGTTGTCCTTAACAAATTTGGGTTCAAGGATAAATTTATTCAATGGATAGCTACTTGTATTGAGGTCCCTTGGATCTCTCCGTTGGTATATGGTTAACCAATTGGTTCTTCAAAGCCTCTAGGGGCTTAAGGTAGGGGTTCCTCTCTCTCATATTTTATATATTATAATGGTGGAAGCATTAAGTAGAAAAATGGATTATGAGAGAAAGGTGGCATCTCCTCTAAGAATATGATATTGGAGAGTAATTAAATCTATCAGTAACTCTCACTTCACTAATGATCCACTTATGTTAGGAGGAGTTCTTATGATCATAGTTTATGTATTTAAATATGTTCTAGAATATTTGGTCTCTACCTCCAAGGGACTCATAAATATTAAGAAAATCCAATTATTTGCATATAATACCATAAATATTATTCAAGCTAAGCTCCTTCAGATCCTTATATTCCCAATTACATAAAATTAGATTGAATTCCTATAAGACTCAAATAATTTCCCCATCCCTCCTAACTTCCCCTCGTATCCAAGTTCAAAATCAAATTTCCTTAGTGGGGAGTGCAAAATAATAGTGGAAATAATAAAATAAGATTAGATTACATCATCAAATTTTAGAGGGAAAAAGGAAAAAGCTATTGTCTCAACTCGTATTTTCAATTCATCACCCTACAGTTTCACTCAAATTTTGAGCAGAAGCACACGTTAGATACATCAAATGAGTACCCATGTTGCATACTTTGATGGACCCTGCTATACGAAAAATGAGAAATGTTGAAAAGAGCAACAAGAAATGATAAAAATAGAATCCAGAATATTCCAATTTTAATTTTTCCTTGAATAAAAATTGTGAATTAAATTTGAATTTAGCCTCACGAGTTGCTTGGAAATAATTAATTAATTCATTATGGATTACTTAGTTGGAGAAATTGAAGTTAGAAGTCTTTCTGAAGCCATGCAACAGTTATCCCTTAAATTAAGGAGATAAGGTTGAGTTATATTTGAGTTGTAATTAGTTAACTCAATTTACTGAGTTAATTCTAATTAAATTAGTTCCAAACTGTTTGAGGAACTAATTGTGATTCATCAGTCAGTTGATGCATGCATGCACTCAACTAGTGTACTCCAGATAACTAAAGATTCCCTCATCAGAAACTCATGCATGTCTATTCTGAGAAAGACCCACTTGAGCTAAATGTCAAGGACAATGTACTATCAGTTGCATGTGTTTTCCTATAAAGGAAACTCATGCAGGCAATCAAGGGAAGGTTCCTTGAGGATTGCACAGTTCTAACAGTGTGTTAGAGTAGTGTGTGAGAGCAATGTTACACTGGGTGAAGAAGATCATCCCGGAGGTAATTGCGCAAGGAAATAGGAGCTTGGAGGGTAGAGGAGAAGGCTTGTGAGAAACTTTGATTGCCTGTGAACATCCAGGAGGATTGTACTGAGAGCTGGCTAGTTGTGAGAGCTAAGGCTTTGCGTAATTCTGATGTATTTCCACCTTGTATGATAATACAAATAGTGGGGGTTTTAGATGAGGCTTTCCGCTGAGTATTTTCTGTGTTTCATGTGTATTGATTCTTCTTCTTATCGTTATATGTTTTCATCTCTTATTCAGCTCGATCTTTAAGCTTCCGCAAGTTTGATAGTAGAAGTAGATTATAGTATTTTGCTTTAGTATATTGCATTATCGAGTTAATCTACAGTCAAATTTTCTACATAGATCTCAGAGATAGATTTGTAGAGATTTGAAGGAAATTCTACATGGTATCAGAGATGTGAATAGTATACTAAGAAGAGAATTTGAAGTTTGAAGTTTGGGTTGTAGGTGCAAATCGAATTCATATCATACTCCAATTAAAAAAAAAAAAATGGGACATTATATGACTAATTTCCCATCGAAGAAGTCCAAGAAGGGATCCTCAGAAGGATCGGAAGGTGGGGCATTAGCCTCTTAGTTCAAAATGGACTTTACTCTCATCGCATGCATGGTGTCATCAATGATGGGTTGTGTTTGGTATCTTGACAGTGGAGCCTCATTCCACATGACTGAAAATAAATATTTATTCAGTGCCTTGGATGAGAAAGACCTCAATATGCACATAGAGATGGGTGACGATGAAAGGTATAATGTTTCAGGAGTGGGCACGGTTTATTTTCAGAGGGAGCATGGACCTCCTATCACCTTGACAGATGTGAAGTATGTCCCTGGACTAAAGAAGAACTTGGTATTGGTCGCGATGTTGGAGGACAAAATCTACGATGTTGTCTTTAGTAAGCGAAAGGTTTTCCTTAAACACATCACCACGAGACAGATGAAACAGATCGGTTCACGAGTTAAGAACCTATATGCTCTTGAGGTTCTAGATGCATGCAAATCCTTGAGGAGCAAGGTAAATGTTAGAGACTTGGTGGTTGAGAGGGAGAGTAATTTACTTCTCAACATGCAGTCCTAGAAGAAGTCTCAGACAATTGTGGAGGGGCCACAATTGGAGAAGTGGGAAGAGGGATCACATGCAGTGATACCTCCAGGTGTGAGGTGGGGTGATGTGATGTGATAGTCCCATGAAGGCTAAAATTGGGCAAAGTCCATTGAGAGGTTTTATCTCATGGATCGTACCTTGCTATGGGAGCCCAAAGTACATAGTAGCAGGAGGAATCAGTGGGAATGATTCAGTCAGAGATCAAAGTGATAGAGGCTAGAGAAATTAGATATTGAAGAGCATAGAGAAGGATTGACAATAATGCAGAAAGGTTGAGTCAGCAGAAGAGCAAATTTTTCAGTCGACAGAGGCAATAGTAGTCAGAGACTTTGATGACAGAGGCATCATTCTGATTCAGGTTGGATGTCTTTTTTTGTTTCTGAAGTTGTTGGAGCAACAATACTTGAGAGAAGTGTTGCATGCATAACATTCTAGAGGTTTACAATCATGATCGAGTTGAATTCCTTTCTTTTTGAGAGGGAGTGTTGAAAATAGCAACAAGAAATGATAAAAATAGAATCTAGAATATTCCAATTTTAATTTGTCCTTGAATTAAAATTCTGAAATAAATTTGAATTTAGTCTCATGAGCTGCTTGAAAATAATTAATTAATTCATTATGGATTAATTAGTTGGAGAAATTCAAGTTAGAAGTCTTTCTAAAGTCATGCAACAATTATCCCTTAAATTAAGGAGATTATCCCTTAATTAAGGAGATAAGATTGAGTTATATTTGAGTTGTAATTAGCTAACTCAGTTTATTGAGTTAAGTCCAATTAAATTAGTTCCAAACTATTTGAGGAACTAATTGTGAGTTATCAGTCAGTTGATGCATGCATGCACTCAACTAGTGTACTCCAGATAACTGAAGATTCCCTCATCAAAAACTCATGCATGTCTATTCTGAGAAAGACCCGGTTGAGCTAAATGTCAAGGACAACGTACTATTAGTTGCATGTGTTTTCCTATAAAGGAAACTCATGCACACATTCAAGGGAAGGTTCCTTGAGGATTGCGCAGTTCTGACAGTGCGTTAGAGCAGTGTGTGAGAGTAGTATTACACTAGGTGAAGGAGATCATCCCAAAGGTAACTGCGCAAGGAAATAGGAGCTTGGAGGTCAAAGGAGAAGGCTTGTGAGAAGCTTTGATTTCCTATGAGCATCCAAGAGTATTGTACTGAGAGCTAAGGCTTTGTGTAATTTTGATGTATTTCCACCTTGTATGATAATATAGATAGTGGGGTTTTTAGCTGAGGCTTTCCCCTGAGTATTTTCTGTGTTTCATGTGTATTGATTCTTCTTCTTATGGTTATATGTGTTCAGCTCAATCTTTAAGCTTCCGCAAGTTTGATAGTAGAAGTAGATTATAGTATTTTGCTTTGGTATATTGCATTATCGATTTAATATACAGTCAGATTTTCTACATAGATCTCAGAGGTAGATTTGTAGAGAATTTGCAGGAAATTCTACAAGAAATACATGAAAAAGGGTGATTGCAATCACATTTTTCATTTATTTCTCAATTTTGTGTAGTTGGTCATTAAAAAGTATGCAACATGGGTACTAATTTGATTAGGAATTAAATTTTGCATCCAACAAGTTCTCACTCTCAAAATTTGAGTCAAACCGTAGGGAGATAAGTTGAAAATATGAGTCGAAAAAATAGTTTATCTTTATTTTTATTTTTTTTTTATCTTTTTACTCTTTGACTCTAAAAATGGTGAACAATCCCCCATGTTTGACATCATCATATTAAATCCTGTTGGTTTTTATAAAGTTGATTTTGGTTGTACATTTTTGTTTTGAGGCACATTATAGACCTCAAAATTTCTCTAATGATTATTTAAACCGTGTTGCTTAGTTAGTATTTGTAAAATATGTTATTTTTCTCTCCATCTCTTTCAATATTAATCTCTCTTGGAACCAATTGAAATTAGAATCATAAATTCACAATAAATTAAGAAAGAAAAAATTTGGGCTGAGGGGGTGAAGCCAACTCAAAAAGTTCCATTTAGCCAATTTAGTGAGAACATTGAGGATTTAGAATCAAATATCCATCTCTATGAATTTATCCCTTGGGGCTAAACTTTATGGGGGCTTATTTTAGATCAAAATGATTGGTGGAAGCAAGTAATTTACCAAAAAAATTATGTTGGTGAAAGGAAAACTTGTCTAGATTATCCCTCTCATATCAATTGGAAATCCTATATATGTAGACTCCTCTTTGACCAACCCACTAATCAAGTATAGGTTGACATAGATGCTATGGAATGAGAGGCACATTAGCATTTAGTCTAATGGAATAATGGGTCACCCTCCTATTGAAATACATCCTAGGCTCCTTCCTCTCCATGAATGGATATTTATTTAAGGAAAATCCTCATATTTGATATATCAACATGGACAACTAAAGGACATAGGAAATGATGGGGATTTTGGATGGTTCCTCACCCTATAAAGTCTCAAGAAATGATTCAATAAAGCCTCATTTTTGGGTCTACCACAAGTGATATAGTTGAGGAAGATTCTATAAAATATTATGCAGAACATAATTATGACTCTTTGCTTTTCCCTAAAGGATCACCCCCCAAAGGAAGAATTTGGGCCAATATTTGGCATCACGATGGTCTTCCAAAAATTAACCTTTTTTTTTGTTACCTTGGCTAACAAAAAAAATCTAACTATGGAAAATTTAATCAAGAGAGTATTACAAGGCTCATCATGTTGTTTTCGATGTCAAAAGGCTAGTGAAACCATCTCTCATTTTATTTTTGAATGTTGTTTTTTCGAAAACGATTCTTGGAAATTTTCTTATAGAGGTTAGTTCCCATATTACTATGGCCATATTGCATTCCAAATTTATTTGAATCCTTGGAGATGTGCTACTTAGGATCATTCGTTGGGAAATTAATATTCATACAAATATGGATAGAATTACCAAAATTCATCTATTGGAATATTTGGTTGGTTGGAAATAATGTGAATTCCAAGAGAATATTCCTCAATTCAGGGAAGGTGGTTTCACTCATGTTTCAATACCCATAGAAAATTTCAATTGTAAATCCATAAAGCTCTATTCTCCTCAATGGTTAGATGATATGGAAGAAAAATGTTTAAGAATGCAGCAAGAAAGTCTCAATTTGATTTTGCCTTGGACAAATTGAGAAAATTTGAATTTGCACATTAGTAGACAACTTGGAGGTAGTTAACTTGTGTGACATGGCTCTTGTCACTTTGTTAGCTCAATAAATTTGAGTTAAAGGGCTTGGAGTTTAGTTAAGTATGTGTGATTGCTAATTTGTAGCAATCAAGATCAATTATTAAGTTGTTTTTAGTTAAACTAGTTCTAACTATTCATGGAACTAGTGGAAGGTCAATTGTGTAGTGGGACAAGAGTATAGCTTAATGATCATCTAGTTAACTAATAAATCAGCCTAAAATAGCTAGTGCATGCATAAAATTCAACTTCCCCATTTGTGGTGGATATTCCAAGGTAGTGTAACATCAGTTGTAGACTAGTCTTGAGTGTAAAAGTGTTGCATGCAACCAGATGAGCAACCTTGGGAATTACGCAATAAATTGGAGGAAATTTTTTAAATAATAAGGGCCTAATTCATCGGGAATCATGCAAGTAAATAGGGGCTCAAGAAGAGGCATAAATTGGCTAATTTTTATTCAGAGATTCTCATTGCGTAGAGAGATAGGTTATTCACTTGCAGGTTGAGCTCAGAGTTGGCCAGCAATTGTAATATAGTCTCTATTCATTCGATTAATGCAAGAAGGCTTAATGGGTTTTTAGAAGTTTCTTTTACCTATAGAAACATTGTGCATGTGTGTGTGTGATTTCTCATTACATGTATGCTATTGTTGTTCTAAATTGTGAATTGAATTCTGAAGAGCAATAGAGTAAAATTTTGTCTCTTTATTTAGATTAAAATTTCTTAAGCAGTTGCAATTCTACACCATATTTCTATATGGTATCATTTCTAGATTCACATTAGAAGGAATTGTGAAGTTTTATCTTAGGAGGTTCGAAGGTAGCTCAAAGGCAGCTGAGATTAAATTATACCTTGGAAGGCAACTCGAATTTCATTCATGGAAGGATCACATGGAGGTGGTGCTTGATGACAATGAATTGCTAGAATATGCCAAGACAAATATTGAAAAACTAGCATCAATAGATGCCTAGAACCTAACCCAATGGAAGCAATATGTAGCCAAGGTGAGGAGAATAATCTTGGAGGGAGTGAAAGATCACATTGTCTCAAATATCCATGGGAAAGACACTCCTTTTTCAATGTGGTACGCACTAATAGATCTATTCCAAAATAGAAGCGACCATAGGAAACTTTCCCTCAAAGCCTAAACTTCAAAATATCAAGATGTAGAAGAATGACACTATCTTGCAGTATCTCACTAGATTTACACAAGTTCATGATGAGCTTGGAGGGGCTGGTGTGACTATTGAAGAAGATGACCTAGTGAGCCTATCTCTTCTAGGCCTCCCCAAAAGTTGGCATAGCTACTAGGACTCGATGAATGGAAGGGAAAATTTGCCAAAGTGGGAAATGTTATGATCTAATTTGGTCCAACAAGAGTTCAAGAGAAATAATGGGGATGGAACTTCATCCAAGGAAAAGGATGAATAAAAAATTGCATTGGTTGGAAATGGAAAGAAGGTAAAAGGGTGGAAATCTCAAACCAAACTAGAATCTACCAAAGGGGGCAATAAGAAAGACTTGTCCAAAATAAAATGCTTCAGTGTCATGAATTTGGGCAATATTCCATGAAGTGTCCACACAAAAAGTTGAGCAAGAAGAACTCAAGAGGAGTAGCAAGTGAAGTCTTGGATTCACAGTTCTAGCTTCTCTTCACCCTTATTGCATGCATGGCTACCATAGTGATGGGGATTGTGTGGTACTTGGACTCAGGTGCACCGTTCCACATGAAAGTGTGTAGAGAGTTTTTCAATGACCTCGAGGATAAATATCACCATATGCATATTGAGTTGGGGCATGACGGAAGGTACAATGCCACTAGGATTGGTACAGTAAACTTTTAGAGGGAGTCAAGATCCCCTCTATATCTCAAAAATGTCATGATTGTGCTAGGCCTGAAAAATAATCTCATATTTGTTGTAGTTTTGGAAGATTGTGGTTATGATGTGATCTTCATCAAAAGGAAATCATTCTTGAGATACATATCCACGAGATTATTGGGAAAAACACTGAGAGGGGCCGGGGGGGTGGTGAATCAGTGTTTTCAAATTATTAACATTTATTTCATATTATGGTTTCTATACATGACTTTTCTAAAGGGAACCCACATGTGTACGTGATTGTTCTTAAGACATCTAGTGTATATCTAGTAAACTTATGTTTCAGTTAATTCTTCATCTGCTTATCTTGAACCATTGCATCATTACTTTATTAAACATTAGACAAACATTAACCATGTGCATTAAGAACAAAAGAAACCATCACACATAAGAAAAACATATGAACACCAGGATTTAAGGTGGAAACCCAATGCAGGAAAAAACCACCTTCTAATGTCATCTATGTATTTGTTTTAATATATAAAAATAAAATAAAAAAAAGACATATTTTACAATCTTGTACTGGCGTAGACTCATACCAGTACGCAAGCACTCACCTACAGAAGCCTACAACCTTCACTCTTTTTCCATATCCTACTGGAAGGGGGCTCCAACCCCCTGAATCTTGTATTGGTGTTAACATATACCAATATACAGGCACCAACCTACAGAAGGCTACAACCTTCAATCGTCCTCCAGCTGCTACTAGAAGGGAGCTCCAACCCCTTGATTTGATTTACTAGCTACCACAGGAAGGAAGATCTAACTCCCTCAACTCTGAGGACCACGTTTCATAAATTTTCATAATGGATCCACCTGCTACAACACGTCGTAACTTGTTATGTTCCATCAAATTTTCAGACTAGACCCACTACCAACATTTAAGCTCAATATCAATCATCAAACTGTAACTCATGACTATAACACAATCATCAATCATTACAACCCAATCAACTAAAACTCAATCAACCAACTGGAACAGTCAGATCACTATAACCATAATACCAAACAACTTATAGTACATCATAGAAACTAGATTTTGTTACTGCAAACTGTGATCAACCATCTGTAAAAATATGTACGCTACTTTGTAGTAGAAAACCTACATGTATTTATGAGGTATACTCGCATACAGATCTTCAACTACTGAAATCTGAAAACTGAACCATTTCCATTCTAAAACAAACATTGAATCATACTCAGATCTAATGTCTTATTCTAAAACAACCACAAAACCTTCACTGAACTTTACTCACAACCATAAAGTAACTTTAACATTCTTCAATCAATCAATTCATAATCAAGACATCATTGTTTAAGACCAAATCATCATGAATACTTCATTGACAGACATCAGAAAAACATTAAAACTGATAAAAGTGATCAATTATTCAAACCATATCCGCATATATACGCGGTTTTTTAGAAAACAAACCCACTTGTACCCGACTTACCAGAACCACACTAGCTTGTGCACGTGCCTCACAGGCTATATACCCTGTGTACATATCTACAAATTCAAAATAAAATCTTCGCTGCAAAACAAAACTTTAGACATACTCAGATCTCAGCATACACAAAAAAATCACACGTTAAGACACCATCAACACAAATCAAATCATCCCATCTATTGGATCTAATCCATCATTGAACCCTTGGGTGCATACATAGTTTAGATCAAGAAAAGCATCAATATCTCATAACATGCATACTTGCTTCAAATCTAACTATTCATAAGATTTCCATCTCTTACACACTTTGCACACTTTTTACCACTTTGATCTTCATCACTTTATATATTTTAGCCTTTTCCAATACCACAGGTCAAAACCATACTTTAGCCGATGGTTTTCTTAAACAGGATCAAAACATCTATTAATGGGCTCAATACCACAGGGAGATACCATGGGAAGGACCCTTGGTATTTAGAATATCATGGTTCGGAAACTTTACACGTCTTTGCTTCTTCATACTCATGTGTGTATGCAACTTTGCTTACAGAACCCACATATACTTCTTAAACTTTCAACTTTATCAAACCTCTATCTCTGAAATTCTATGCCTTTGCCAAAACACTCTATCACATCTGTAAAACACTCTGTCACATCTTTTTTACATATTCAACAAGTATGTTTCCATCAAGAGATAGCTCATCAAGTAGGTTTCCATCAAGGACAACACATAATTCATAATACCAAAAATCTTCCCCTTTGGACTTGATGGCAACCACTTTGGTGTTTGGTCACCACAACCTGTAAATACCTATAAAACACATCAAGTCAAGCACCAAACCAAGCTACTCTCCGCCTTTGACATCAAGGGGAAAGGGTTGACCAATCCTGAATGAAGACTTCTAAAGTGTTAAGTATGCACATTGATCATGCTCCCCCTGAGCACATGCTGATGTTTCTAACATATGTACAATGAAGTACAAGAATCTATGACTCATATGACTTGTTCTATCAGAAAGGACTCAAACTTACATCAATCACCCAATCACAATGGGTTTACATATTTGACATCATTATTACATCAACTTCCCAAATACGGTGGGGTTACAAAGTACGTCACATGTCCAAAAGGACTTCACCATAATAGTCTGTACATGATTGAATTTGACAATGAGTAAATCATATGTCTTTAAATGACCTTTACATAAAATGATAGATAAGACATTTATAACCAAGACCAAAGACCTAAAAAAGACTATGATAGTCATTAGCAACTATCATACACCATATATGATATGTACCATGAGAATCTAGCTGTACCAAAAACAACAACCTGTATATGTCCATCATCAATTTTAAAGATAAGACAATGTAGCTTCAATATCATCAACCTATGAACAAGTATGTAGAATAATATTTTCTTCTATCAACTCATCCTCTTGACCTCATCAAGGCCAACTTGCTCTTTTTCCCTTAGTAGAAAAGCCTTAATCCATGTTCATCAAAGCATAGATTTTCATGCTTCAATTAAGCATATGACATATCTCCAAGCAGTAATGACCATATCATATCATGTACATGTGTAATTACCATAGTCATCATCCAATACAACAACATCATCATCAAATAATCATAGCAATAACCACATGTTCTTTCTACAATAATCCCCAACATATCATACATGTATCATCACTAGGGAGTTTTCTAACTTCCCATATTTGATAAGCATCAATCATGATAATCAACATATGTGAGAACCAATCCTATCATCATAAAGTAAGATAGGGAGAAGCATTCATCATTTCTTAACATCATCAACTAAGTATTCCATGTCTCCAAATAACCATGTCTTCATAAAAACTACAGTAACACCATTATCTTGGCCCATTTTCTTCATCCAAGAAGAACTATCACAACTTCATGAAAATCATCCATAATATCCTTATCTTTAGTTCATCCATCATAGATATAACAATACACATCTCTCTTCTCATCAAATGAGAAAAGAAAACCATGATCTCACCATCATTTGACAAACTTGTTAGTAACTCATCTCATCAAAAAGAAACAATATACCATTTGAGTGCCAAGCACTATAGGAATCATCATCCATAATGGAACTATATGCAAATCATGCATGACAGTAGCATAAATGTAATGAGCGAAACTCGTCAAATAATGAGGTTGTATAATCAAGCTTTGTTTATCTCCTTGAACTTATGAAGATCACCGTGTAAGAAACATAATATGTGTACCATATGCATCATAAATTTGATCAATAACATCATAAAAACTATGTGGCTCAATAAATATAAGTATCATCCATGATTTCATTGTAGGCAACTTATGACCGTAGCATAACATGATGCATCATTTAAACATTTCAGTAACATAATCGTCATTACCATTGATAAGCATCATTACATACCAAGGACTTCTAAATAAAACATAATACCAACAATGAAGTATTAGAAGCATAGCAAATTCTCCCCATGAACCTGTGTCGATTGTTCACTATCAAATCTAATCATATCATTGCATATATCAGTAAGAATAATCAAGGTATCATCACCAACTAGTCATCCATCAAGTAATCAAAAACTTATACAAGCAAAAATCACTTTCAAGTAGCATCAACAGACTATAACCTTCAACCATCAGAATAGAAAATCCAATTGATAATTGGTTGAACCATATCAGATCCTTTTCTTAATTATGTCCCATTGTTTCTTCATCAAACCAAGATATACGCGACTATTCAATTTAGAACTCGCGTATACACGCGACTTGTCTTCATAAGATCTGCATACAGAAAGTGAAATACTCAACTTTCACACTTTTAGCTCCCCCTGAGTCTATTCTTTTTGTACATGTTTTACCATTACTACACCAGAGGCATTGTCAGTGATATAAGTAGCATGAAAATCAAAAACAACTATGGCATTCATAATCAAGACAACACATGTATTACTTCCCATGAGATTACATATCACTAATCCTGAGGACCTGATAATTATCTTCTGTTGAGGTCAAGTACATCTCACCACTTCTACAATGTTAGAAATATCCATTTAAGAATGAGAGACTGCCATAGGCACCATCTTATTTTACTCTAATTCTGAACCTTTCTTATATCTACAAGAATTACAATCTTCAAACACATATAATTTGTCTCAATCTCTATATCCTCTTATTATGACTTTTCCAGATACTTCATTCATGACTGATCCGAATTTAAATAGGAACGCAATAGATTACAGAGATAACCATAAATACAGAGATGCGATAACCATAAATAAAGAGATGCAGCGGAAATAACACTTCATTTCATTAATGGAAAATACCGAATATGCTTACAACCAGAATTGGAAATAAACCAGCTAGGACGATGGTAGCTTATCTCTGAGGAGAGATGTGCGGCTACATGTCTCTGAACTGTTACGAACTTGTGTTACAATGAGGCTCGAAGGCCTATTTATTATTGAGAAACAATGGAAAACCCTTCACATTCCAAAGCCGACCCTTAGAAGATGAAACGCCAAATTGCGGGCCCCGTTTTGGGTAAATTGGTACATCAATTTCCCGGGGTCGTAACTTTGGCATACGATCTCCGTTTGACGTGTATGATAACTCGTTAGAAAGATCTATCCGACGACTACCATTGTTGGAACAGGCAACACTGGACCCGGAAAACTGCTAAAAATAGTAAGTTGTGCTACAATTAAGGAAACTAAAAATGCTGAAAGAGACAATTGTGAGGGTCCAGATGGGATAGGTGGGTGGCCACCAACATCCACCTGGATCAGTTGGGATACTGACCAAACTCACTAACATCGAAGCGATACTTGTGTTCTTGTGTGACTCCACGAGGTACTGTCTAGGCCTGCTAGCAGCGAAGCAACACCAGAGATGAAACTAAGACTCTGACAACTATACTGATCGTTTACCAATACACCCCTAAACCCAAATCAGAACAGTTGTGTTAACTTGGCCTGGAATGTGTATCAATCGACCAAGATCTTGGTAGATGCTACATCTTACAATCAAGCAAGTGTGGAAACCAAGATGAAATGAGAATTAAACAATACTTCCGGAGGTGTTAGATTTGCTTTTCATGAACAAGGTCCATTCAGAGAGTTGGAGTTCTACTAGTGTGTCACCAAGTCTTGTAGTGGCTACAACCACCCTCTAAAATTTTTCCTAAGCTTCATTTTGGAGCCTCCCTAACAACCTTTCACGACAACATGTCTTGCATTGCCAAGTACACAAGATTCAGTGCTTTTCTTGTAGAATGATAACCTCTCAATCAAAGCTTGTTGCATCCCCCTCACAATCTATTTCACCGGACGTAGTCTAGCTACATGCTGAGTAGCTCCCTCAAGAAATTAGGCAATTATGGAGGGGAAGTAACCATCCCTCTAGAGATAGCACAATTATGTATGGCAGGCTATTGGGCTGGAGAATTGCGCAAATCTACCTATCATTGTTCACTAAGAAAATTGCGCAAATCCTCTGAGCAGGGCTGCTCAGTCGAGTAATTACACAATTCTAGGCAGAAGTCAACTGCTCAACTGAGAAATTGCATAATCCCTCTGGGCATCAAGTCCAACTCCCTCCCAAAAATGCACATTTTTTTCTGAGCATACTGTTGCATGTGCATTTGACTTGATGGGTTCCCTCCGGGACCGTGTAAAACTGATTTTCATGCATGGGTTGCTTCTCACAAGGGAGCATGCAAAAGGCATCGCTTGATTAAGAAATCTATTTTTAGCAGCTGAAGGTTACATAAAAGGATCAGTTTAGAAACCTCCCACCAAGTGTTGCTCTTCCTATATTTGTGGCATATGTGTCATAACTTTGATTCTATCAAAACACATGAACCAAGTATTGCAAAGCTCATTGCTCGCATCGACCTTGTAGCTATGATATCCCACATTATATCTAGGAGTGGTCAACAGATTCAACTCAGTTGTTTTGTGGTAAGCCGACTTTCCATGTCTTGCATTGCATTTCTATTGTTTTTTTGTATCGCTTCGTGTGAGTGTTGTCTTATTGATTTCAGTGAGTGCTTGTTTTTGTTTGCATCTATGTTAGCTTTTACTAGCACCATTTCAGTTTTCATTAACGTCTCACTGCTATCACATGCATGAAAGTGGTTTTTCATGGATAATCATCATTGTGGTGACTCACTTCATACACATGCATGCCTTCTCAACTCTTGAATACTGCAACTTGTTGTTTGAATGAATGATCATTTACTCTTTTTTACACTCATCTCATCATGCATTGACGCTTCTCATGTTTTCATTTGCCCCTTTGGCTAGACTGGGCTGCCTTGGCCCAGAGTCAGGTAGCATTGCACATTTTTGGAAGTGAATGCTCTGCCCTCCCTCTAGAAATAATGAAAATCTAGCTAGGCATTGGCCTCTAGGCTTGCATTGCACAATTCTTGGAGGCATTGTCCTGTTGGCCCTAGAAATTGCGTAATGCAGTTTGTTGATTGCATGTCACTGCTGACTGAAATTGCGGATTGTGCAGCTTCAGTCCTTAATAGGCTAGGCTAGATTGTGCATTGTGTAGTTCCAATAGTCAATCAGACACCTGATAGCCCAAACGGTACCTCACACATATTTTGCAGTCAGTCTCTCAACCTCCCAGCGGAAATTGCATGACCTTCATTATTAGTCACACAGGTATGTTGCAATTCAATTCTTAAGTTCATTTTGGTTTTTGACTGATGGCTTTCTTTCCATGAGTGTTTCCATGTCTCTAGGTATTGTAGGTGTTCATCTGCCTCTTAGCAGCACAAGTATAATGGTCTTCAAGAGAGCAGAGTCAAAGCATGCCATTGAGAGTACAAGATGGGTTGCAGCCAAGCTAGTGTCAATGAGCTTGCCTACCTATGAGGACATCAAGTTGTTCGAAGACACGAACATTAACATCACAACATTAAGCATCATAGTGAGAAACACCATTAACAATAGTAGTAGGCAGTGCACCTGCATGTGGTGAATCCAAGAGGAAGGTTATTGACAACACGTTGGTGAAGCAAACTTGCAAGCTTGAGCAGATCTAGTTTTGATGAAAGCAAATTTGGAGATTGAGGCTATGAGGTGATGGCCTGACAAGAAGATCATGTGACAGTAGAGAAAAGAATAGAGGAGGAGTTGTAGGTGATGAAGCAACAACTCAAGGAAGAACAAGATTTGCACAGATGAGAGAATGAGTTAAAGTAAGAACTATTATAGAAGGATGCACAACATGCATAGATGAATGAAACTACACTCGTACAAGTTATAGATCTGTCCCAACAGCTAGCATGGAGTAGACAAGCTGAGTATTGTTGTTGATTGCATGCAAGTAAATTTAGCACAATGCATCTCATTGTGCGCTCGCATGTGATGTAACCCAGTTGGCACACTCACCAAGGTGAAGACAATAAGCATTTCTGATTGGAGTTGAACATGTAGTTGACAGTTGGTGTGCATGACCACAAACACACACTGGAAGATCAACACAGATACTATGCATCAATGTGTTGCTGTTTCACCCACACCCAAGAAGAAAATGTTCATGCTAGTAGATGAGTTGGATGGAGGAGCCATACCAATGCACCCAGATGCGAGAGAGGAAAGTGTAATGTCCCTCCCTTAATAACAAATAATAAATAATAATAATAATGATGATGATGATGATGATGATAATAAATAATATATAATAATAAAAAAAAATCAAGAAAAAATAAATAATAACAATGATTAAAACAAAATAATAATAAAGAAATAAAAATAGTAACTAATAATAAATAACCGTACTAAAACTTTAAATAAAATTAAATAGAAATAAAACAAGAAAACAGTAAAAAAATCAATAAAGCTATCAAAAAGAAATAAAACAAGAAAACAATAAAGTTGCATGAAGACACATGGAGTGCGTTCATGTGGTTCCCCTTCCAATGTTTATTCTATTTATTATATGGTGAGGAAGATGGGAGGCATTCCATGATTCCATGATTCTATCATTCATTCTCTTGGGAGAATAGTGTTCTAAGATAGAGGAGTCACTGGCAGTAGTACGTTGATTGAGGGCTCAGGGGTGGCCAGTTGTAGCAAGTCCTTGTGTAGTTGAGCCTATGGTTGGGTGGAGAGTCATCCCCAAAACCTTGTTGCAATTAGTAGACTTCAACCGAAATCATAGGTACAAATTTCAACTGGAATCACAGGTACAAGTGTTCTAATCATAGTTTTGAACTTGATATTAATTAGTTGATAATTGCATGTTGAATATAAATTACTTGATTAATTACATGTTTATTTTGGGTTGTTACATATGGTATCAGAGCAGGTTCAACTCTTAGGGCCTATAGACATTTTAATAAGAAAACTACCACTGAATCAACCATAGTCCCGTTTTTGGTATAAGAATATACAATGTTATTTAAAATGATATTATGTAAGGCGCATTTATACAAAATATATCATTAATTCATGTGGAGGCCAATACTTTATTATTGTTGATATGTTTTGCCTCTTCAAGATCTTTTCGGTGTTTTATAGTCTATTTTTTTTTTTGAATACTGTGAAGCTGTTTATATCATAACATTGTGATCTCCTACACCCATCATTGTTACTCATAGGAAAAACACCATTCTTCTCCCCAACTCTCTCTTTGGGTTTCGGATCAAAGGTTCGAATGCCATCTCCTCTTATCCTACTGGCCACGGGCCTAACAATGGGTGTAGGGCAACACTTATGCACCTTTGAGGAAACGAACTTTGTAGATTGCAGAAACCCAAAGCTACCTTTAGGAGCTTCCAAGGATGAGCTGCTCCTAATCATAGGCATGTCCCAACTTGCGAATCCTCTAGTAATGGAACCTATGCCATTTTTCCTCCACTTATCAGGATTTGATTCCTGCCTCCTCTCGACTAAATTACCCCTTCCTTGCGCCATTTTTCAGCTCAGAATTAGAATTGGAAGTCGGTGTTGTTATATCCTTAGGAGGCCTTCGCTTGAAACTCAAAACCTACATGGTAGCTTCACATTGTTGCATTCCAGGGGTACATGAGGGCATAGGCCTTCTTTTGGCCCCAGAGCTCCCAGGATGTGGATGTGGTTATCGGTGTAAAGGATATCTGCTCTTTCTTGCTACATTGCCTTGCTATCCTTCTCCTGGTTTTCTGTAAGCATCAGAGGTTGCTTGTTGCTTCTAGATGGAGGCATCTTTAGCACTGGTTTCCATAATTTTGTAATTTGAATGTGGCCTGGTCATAGATTCGATCTTCAGAGTTGTTCCCAGAGATTTTAGTGTGAACTGGGTGCGAAGGTCATGGATTTTTTATTTTGTAGACAATTTGTGACCAAGCAACTTGGTAGCCCAATGTATAGTTATACAAATGGAATGCTACTCGGTTGCTATACCTGGTGTTTCCTTACTTACAAATTTAATTTAATTTTACTTATTTATTTATTTATTTTATTTTATTTTTTCTGTTCTATTTTAGGTGCTTTATTCTCTTGAGTTAAGTGTCATTCTTAATTTAGAAAAATCCCATTGCTGGATTAGTTTTCCAAATTTAAACTAGCCACATGCATCCACCATTATCTCTAACTATCTATAAGTGTTGTTGCACCTAAATTGGAGCTTCTATGCCCCACTTTAAAACATGCACCTCTTAGAAAATAATTGGTATTGGCTTTATTAAACTGGGGAGAGGGTCACAAACTGGGATTATAGATGAAAAAGATATGGAAATGAATATCCTAAATCCTTTATATCATTCAATGGACTTTTGTGCATTTTCCACTCTCAATAGAGTTTTTTTTTAAGGAATTGAAATTGAGAAAACGAAACGGAAAATGGGCAAGAAACTATATTTCTGATTGTTTTAAAGGGCAATATAAGGCAAGTCAGTCCCATAGCTTTAAATGTTACCGTATTCTATAGTGTATGCATCATGGCTTACAAGAAATGAAATGACTTTCCAAAGTGAAAAGATTTTGGCATATCAGGTTAGTCATCAGGTATGCTATGCTTATGGGGAATCTGGATACCCGTATAGAATCACAAAATACTTAAAAGCACAGAAAAAAATAATTCCAAAGCTTTGGGGCTACTTAGATGAAGCATATCAAGGATCTGTGGGCTAATGTGCTGCTCAAAATATTTTATTATGCTTTGAATAAATAATTTTTACAAAAAAAAATTGTTATATTTCATTCAAATTTAAGTTAGCATGTAGTCAAGGTATGCCAATAGAGTTGAGCTATGTGCTTTCTAGTTGTGACCATGCGGAAGAAGCATAAGTAGCCAAGTGTTGGGGGAGACAAGTTTATTATTGATTGGGTGAATGTTATGAACAAACTGGAAAAACCACCTCATCTTCTTCAGCTCCTGTGGCTAATTGAACCCGCTACCTTCCACACCATTTTCATTTATGGAAAAACATAAAAGATGTCAAATATAATTGCTATGGTTACTTTTTAACATGCTAAATATGAAAGCTTATGAGATTTCCATGGAAGCCTTATCCTAGATCTACTGTTTGTAGCTGAGATGGAAGAAGTAAAAAGGTGCAATCAGAGTTATGTACTTACATTTAAGTTCTGTAAGCAAATGGAAACCTGCTGTTGAATTTACAGATTGTAATGTTGAAGTTTTAGACTATAGCTATATCGATTAAAGGTACTTAGGTTTTAATGTTTTTTCTTTTTTGAGCAAGAGAGCTAATTCTGAGTTGCTTAGTTGTATGTATATTTTGATTTGAAACATATAAATGTATCCTTTTCTTGGGAAAAATTTCCAAACCATCTTCGGTAGAATAGTTAACTCTCAATGTTCCCTTGATAAGGCTTGCGAGGAAACAAACTAGCCAATAAGGTATTGAAAGAAATAGTTTTTAAATGCTTCTTTCCCCTTCGTCCATCAAAAACACATAATAATTGAGTGATCATTTGTCTGTCTTGATTGCACGTAATTAGCATCAATCTTGTCACTAACTATATGGTCCACATTTTGTAATAGAATCAATCGACCATATTAAATTAGGTGATGCCAATATTTATGAGGTTTTGTCTGTATGGATATTACTAGTCGTGATTTATTTTAATTTTAAGGAAAGCAGGTACATCAGCACAAACATCCGCATATACTATTACTGAAAATAGGAACCTTCTATAAGCTTCCTGGAGGACACTTAAAGCCTGGTGAAAATGGTAAGAGCCTTAGCTAATGAACTTATTGTTTTTGGAATAAGTAATTCAAAAGAAATTGTGAAGCAAACTTGCTTTTTTTTTCTTCCTTTTTTTTAACTATAAAATTTAAGTTTTGAATTTTTTCATATCTTCATTGGGTTGAGATGGCCTTCCTTCTTACTGATTGCTCTGAGACCATAAGTATTTATTACAACACAACCTTCACACAACGGGCCATGAATGGTTCTATCCAATTTTTTGCAGAGCCACCTCCGTCCTTTTCCTTTTCTTTTTCTTTAATATTTGTGATCATATTGGCATATTATCATGAGCACCAATACTTTGGATAACTCAAATAATGTAGACCTTATTTCGAAATAAAATATGTCAAGAAAAATATTAAGCTTATGGGGACATTTAGAGGTTGAGAATCGTGGGAAGCTGGAGATGCTAGGGGCACAAGTTATGTATTTCTGTACGTCCTCTCTTTTGAAATTTGTTGAACTATAAATTACAACAGACAATCTCAGTAAACCCTTGAAGCCCAATAAATTTCACAGGGGCTTTTATGCCCTGTAAGGTTCCTGTTCTTTACGGTTTGAAAATTGTGTGTCTCTACCCTCAGGGTGTAATTTTATTGTTTAAAAACCAGAACTAGTGTTTGAGGTACAACAACGTATCAGAAAAAAAAAGGGTAGCTCTATTGCACAATTTTATGTTGTAGGTAGAATATTTTATTTCATGACCTCACCTCCACCTTTTCATAGAAATTGTTTGCTCCATTTGAAGCCTTGAAGACGCTATCAATGACTCTAGATATACATATTTTGTTGGAAATAATACTGAGGGGGGGAGGGGTGAATCAATATTAGCAAATCAGATCTTTTTCATTTTCACACTTAGATTCGTATATGTGACTTCAGTTAAGGATATACGCATATATACACTCTGTATTCAATGCAACAAGCGTATATGCAGCAATCTTATGATTCAGTTAGCTTATCTTCAGTAAATGCATCAGAACATTATTAGCCACATTAACAGTAAACAGGTGTAGATAAACAGCATAGATCATCACACATAAGAAGCACACATGAACACCATGATATAAGGTGGAAACCCAATGTGGGTGAAAACCACCTGCTGCAATTTGTCTCTTTCTTCCTTTAATAAGAAACTTCTTTTACAATGTACTGGTGCAGTCCTTTACCAGTACGCAGGCTACAACCTATAGAGGACTACAACTCTCTCTCGTTTTCCAGCTCTCCTGTAAGGGAGCTACAACCCCCTTAGCTCTTGCACTAGCCAAGATACTAGTACGTAGGTGCTGGCCTACAGAAGGCTACAACCTTCTCTTTCTTCCAGGGACCGCGTTTCATCAATTTTCAGACTGGATCCATAAGTACAAAACAATCACTACTGCAATACAATCATCCACTTATACTTGCATCATAAATCTCTAAATCACCCAATACTAAATCACCGAAACCCTGTCATCAAAAACCCAGAACGCAAACCAGAGCCCAGAACTTTGCAACAACCAGTGGGATCAACATCAACCTGAAATACCAAATCTCATAATGCATATGCTACTTCACTATACCAAAACCACGTGTATGCATGCTTTCACCTCATACAACCCGCGTACAGATCTAAAGATAATTACTTGTACCTTCGCTGTTATATCAACCCAATCCAAGCAACACAAACCGATAACCAGCAATACTAGATCTTCGCACTTCGTCAGACATTCATTCCTTGCTCTCCATTTTTGCCTAAATGATCTTCTCCTTATATAGGTTAGGCTTCTCTCAATACCATGGTCCAAAACCATGTAGAAACAATACCATGAACCTAATACTTGGGGTCGTCACTTTGGACCAAATACTATGGACCAAATACCACGGACCAAAACCATGATTTCCAACATGTACGCACATTTACTCTTATTAACCCACGTGTATACGCGTACGCTCCTTTTGCTTTGCTAACCCGCGTATATACACCCTTTATTCATGGTCAACTTGCGTATATCTCTCTATTTACCTGTTGCACTATGATCTGTCCTCTGATTGAGTTGCCATCAAGGACAACACCTGAACCATAATGCCACCAATCTCCCCCTTGGACTTGATGGCAACCACCACACCAAGTCACTCTCCCCCTTTGACATCAAGGGCAAAGGGCAGACCAAGATATTCTCTTCCTTGGTATACCTTCTGCTGTCCATAATCCCCCTGAGTACCTGCTGAAATTTCTGAATGAGCTCCTCCTTTGTATATGCCAAGATGTATCAATCCATCCACGCTCCCCTTGAGCAAATGAAAGGTATATGACCTTCACTTTATTCATCATATATGATCTGCACCATAAGCATGAGCATCTAAACCTGCACTACCATTCCTGTGATCAACCAACAGGATGTATCATTTAACTACATGAGCATCATCACCAACTTCTAAACACATGCCAACAATGCATTGTTTGAAGTATATGCTCCCCCTGAGCCAGTGCCAACCATCTCTTATCATGACCGAACCTTTCCCCGAGTCTGTTATGCTGCCCTTTCTCCTGATCTCCATACACGCGACTCTGCAGCCTGTAACTCACATATATACACGACTTATATTCATTATATCAGCATATGCAAGATGGAATACTGAATTTCTTCACTTTCAATATCCCCTGTGTTAGTTATGTCAGCTAACTGAGTTATGTCACACCTTTCTGTCTCTATTTCTATCTTCTGAGACTGTGATGATGTATGGTCCTCTTGTTTTGAACTTTGAAATTTTCTCTTGCATTCCCTTGCTTTATGTCCAAGTTTGTTGCATGAATAACATCTTACATATTTCATGTTCCTTCTATTGCAATCAATTGCTATGTGTCCATATGCATTGCAGGAAAAGCAATATCCTCTGAAGTACCTGGGATGTGACGATCTTTTGTGATGATCTTGAACCATTCTACTTCTACATCTGGCTGCAACATGTCTAAGATTATGACATACATAGCATTCAACATTATTCAGAGGCATAGGAGGAGTAAAAATCTTGTTCCTTGATTGTTTATGGGGATGACCTCTCAACTCCTTGTTGATCATTTTAGATTTCTCTTTCAAGTTCCTTGCCTCACCTTGTGAACTAGATTCACCTTCAACATATTCATGAAAGCCAAGACCAGTCTTGATACTAGGGGATCTTTGACTACCAAGAATGTCATCCAGAATCTTAGTACTATCTTGAAATCACAATAATTTATCCTTTTCTTCTAATTTACCTTTTAAGATATTTACCTCAACCTGATGTTGTTCTTCCTTTTTCAGATATTGTTTTCTTAGGTCTTCTTCAAAGTTTCTTCCTTCTTCCACTTGTTGCATCAATTTGATCACTTCATGTTCAAGAGCTTCTATATTCTGCTCCTTTGATCTTTCAAGATCTTCTTTTAGAGAGAAGATCTTTGATTCAAGACTCTGAATTGTTATGTTTTGATCTTTTACTATATCCTGCAATTTCTCCCTTACCCTGGTTACTGTCTCCAATTGTTCGTTTAATTTGGTAACTTCTTTAGCTTCTACATTCTTCTTATCATATGCCATGAGACTTCTAATATCTTTGCTCCCATTGAATGAGTCATTACTTTTAACATGGGTATAATATCTTCTATTACCTTCTTCCGACATCTTTCCTTTGTTATGAGGGCATCTAGCAGCATAGTGACCAACTCTACCACATGAAAATCATTTGAAAGGTAGCTTACCTTTGAATCATCCAATTCCCCGTTCAAGATTCTTGACAAAATTTACCTCCTCTTCTTCCTCTGACATGTATCCTGATGCTTCAAATGCATCTTCTGATGGTCCCTCTTTTCGTATCTCAAAAGCAGTTAAGATTCCATGAAGCTGTGACATGGTGATTTTCTGCAGATTCTCCTTTTCTTCTATGGCAGACACTTTGGAATCAAATTTAGCAGACAATGATATCAAAACCTTTTCAACTAAGACAACTTCCTTAAATTCTTCACCCAAATCCCTCATACAATTTACAATCTCATCCATACGCGAGAAGTAATTAGCTATGCTTTCATTACTATGCATCTTAATATTTTCATACCGGATTCTAAGAGTTTGAAGCTTTGCTATTTTTACCTGTTCATCTCCTTTGTAGCTTAGAATGATTTTGTCCCATATTTCCTTAGCTGATTTGTAATGCATGATCTTCATAAATTCTGATTGTGTCAAACTTCCCAATAAGACAGTAACAGCTTTGGCATTGAGCTCATATTGACTTTTCTCGGCTGCATCTGTAGGAACTGCTGATGGGAAATTGTATCCACTTTCTACGATTCCTGAAACTTCTGCTGCAAGAGATTGTAGATATGTTATGGTTCTTATCTTCCAATGGGTAAATTTTCTCCCGTCAAAGACTAGTGGCCTGATATGTGCCAATTTTTTTAGATTAGCCATTCCGATGGATCTTTTCCTTCAAGCAATCAAGCTTCTTCAAAAGGACATGCTCTGATACCAATTGTTGGAAATAATACTGAGAGGGGGGGGGGGGGTGAATCAGTATTAACAAATCATATACTTTTACATTTTCACACTCAAATTCATATACGCGACTTCAGTTAAGGATATACGCGTATATATGCGACTGTATTCAATGCAACAAGCGTATATGCAGCAATCTTATGATTCGGTTAGCTTATCTTTAGTAAATGCATCAGAACATTATTAGGCACATTAACAGTAAACAGGTGTAGATAAACAGTACAGATCATCACACATAAGAAGCACACATGAACACCATGATATAAGGTGGAAACCCAATGTGGGTGAAAATCACCTGCTGCAATTTGTCTCTTTCTTCCTTTAATAAGAAACTTCTTTTACAATGTACTGGTGCAGGCCTTTACCAGTATGCAGGCTACAACCTGTAGAGGGCTACAACCCTCTCTCGTTTTCTAGTTACTTCTGGAAGGGAGCTACAAATCCCTTAGCTCTTGCACTAGCCAAGATACTAGTACGTAGGTGCTGGCCTACAGAAGGCTAAAACCTTCTCTTTCTTCCAGGGACCACATTTCATCGACTTTCAGACTGGATCCATAAGTACAAAACAATCACTGAAACCCTGTCATCAAAAACTCAGAATGCAAACCAGAGCCCAGAACTCTACAACAACCAGTAGGATCAACAGCAACCTGAAATACCAAATCTCATAATGCATACGCTACTTCACTATACCAAAACCGCGTGTATACGTGCTTTCACCTCATACAACCTGCGTACAAATCTAAAGATAATTACTTGTACCTTCACTGTTATATCAACCCAATCCAAGCAGCACAAACCGATAACCAACAATACTAGATCTTCGCACTTTGTCAGACATTCATTCCTTGCTCTCCATTTTTGCCTAAATGATCTTCTCCTTATATAGGTTAGGCTTCTCTCAATACCATGGTCCAAAACCATGTAGAAACAATACCATGAACCCAATACTTGGGGTCGTCACTTTGGACCAAATACTATGGACCAAATACCACGGACCAAAACCATGAATTCCAACATGTACACGCCTTTACTCTTATTAACCCGCATGTATACGTGTACGCTCCTTCTTCTTCGCTAACCCGCATATATACGCCATTTATTCACGGTCAACCTATGTATATCTCTCTATTTACCTGCTGCACTATGATTTGTCCTCTGAGTGAGTTGCCATCACCTGTATCATTCCTCTGAGTGAGTTGCCATCAAGGACAACACCTGAACCATAATGCCAACATATTTCAGATTAGTTCAATTTTTTATCCATATTGATCAGAAATTTAAATTGAAATCCAAAAGTGGCATGTTGTCTAAGCTTTCCTGCTCTGGATTTTGATCACAAACAGTGAGTAGTATGCCACAAAGCACTCTACCATCTCTCTCTGTCAGGAGAGCTAATTCTTGTTATTCTCCGACGTTCAAATTAAAATTGTTCTTTAAACTGAAGAGAGGGGTATTAGATCCACAAGCGAGTGGATGAAATACTTATGCAAACTGTAATCAAAATATTTTCAGGTAAGGATACAACTTGACATAGCAATCAACAACTAAACTTCTGTTGGAAACACGAAATTACAAGTAATCTGCCTAGAAGTCATAGATAAAAGTTTAATCAATAGTTTGTTGTAGAAACCAAAGATGAGTATAATTTATCTTGCAGTGGACATTGTTGTTCTCCATTTGTCTAGCAGAGTCATCTTAAAAACACTTTAAATACTTGATATGGTTAATATGTTCAATAGTAGCGTAGAAATCTCTGTATATGGTTTTTATTCCAAATTCAAGAAAAAATCACCTCTGAAGGGAAGTACCTTCAATTTGATTTTGAAATTCTGTAATCTCATCTCAATTATAATAGCTAACGATTATGAAACTTAATACAATTTAAGATAAATAAATAAATTGGAAAATGCAATTTGCATTTAGCATTCTGAAATGAAAATGAAAAACCATTAAGAATTATCCTTATACATTTATATGTAGAGTATAAAGGTTTTTATTAAAAAGTTTGAAGTATAACTGAATTTAAAATATTATTTTGAAAATATCCATTTATTTTTTATAGTCATTTACAACGAAAGTGACATTGGTTATTGTATTTTCTTAAATTCCACATATTTCAGTGTTGAAGTTAAAATATTCAATATACAAATAATCAATATTATAGAAGTGAAAATAAACTTTATATGGAGATAGACTTTAGATGGATATTGTCAAAATCAATTTAAACATGAAAGATGATTATGGATTAGGAAAAAATGAAATTGGTGAACTGTTATAGTTGTATGTTTAGTATTTGTATCTAAATTGTATAATGTATTAAAGTAATAGAAGTTATTAATGAATTTATATAAGCAACATCTCAGTATATTAAAAAGGAATTTAGATATGAAAATGGAAATTATGGAACATGAAATAGTAATGGGTAATAACTTGTCCACTCTTTTATTTTGGTGATTAATTGTGATTAAAAAAAAAATTAAGAAAATATTCATGGTATAGTTATTTTGAAATATTGACCATGTTTTAATTTTATTTCTATTAGAATGTTTTTCCCCTTTTTCTGTGTAGTCATGTTTTAACATAGAATTATGTTGCCTATTAAGTGGCCTTGAAATGAATGTGAATGTTCACTTAGTGAAGATTATTTTTCTTGTTCAATCTTGTGTATGTTTATAGTTATGGTTGCATCTCCTTTCCCATGCATTAATCAAAAGTGGAATCAATTCTTTCGATATCTTTTTATATTTCATAAACTATATCCTTAAGGAAATTTTGTGGTTAGGTAAAGAAGATATAACAAGTAATTCATAAAATTAAGAAATCTCACATGTAAGGAAAAAAACAACAACAACAACAACAACAACCTATAATTAGTCTAAAATCGAAGGATTCCAGCTCTTTATATGCTCCTTGCAACACATTGATTTTCACAAAGATGATAATAAAATTATGGTAGTATTGATGAGTCCACAAAGAAATCAATATGCATCTTATGTGCTTGATAATGTAAAATTAAAAGCTTTGAATGAACGTTTAAAAGAGACCATTAATTATGAAGTGGCATACATGCAAAACTAGTCTAGTTAATATGTACATTAAAGAGACAATAGCTATTTGGTGAAGGTGTGAGAAAATAGTGGTGTAATTTCAGGGTTGTTACCAGGGGGAAATAGGCCCTCATGTAGGTAGATTAAGCATAACATAAGACTTAAATAAGGATGACCTCTTCTATGTGTGCCATTTGGATAAGAAAAATATGTATAGTGATAATCGAATTTTAACTTGGTATTGATGATTTAAATGATTATACAAATGATAATATCTAAGCAATCAATTTTACTAAAATTTCATTGGGGAAGGAAGAATAAGTGATGAGAGATCAAGACTCAAGATGGTGAGGCTCATTTGAAATTTAACGATATACTTAGATGAGTATACCTATGGTGTAAATAGTCAAATCCTAATATAAATAACATGAAAAGATTATCTAAAAGTAATTGGTATCTTATGGAAACATGACACTAATAACACTGAGGAGATAACATAGATCATAGATGGATGTTGAAAAATCTTAGTTCATAGTTGGTATTCAATGTTCCTACAAGTAAATGAAATTGATTTTTCTAATGAATCATGATAAGAATGCTTATAGAGTATTATTCTATATTTGATAAGTGTTGAGTTGTTTCTCATATTGATGATGTTTCATGATATGATGGTATGAGGGTGATCATGCCCATGTGGTTCATATTTATATAGTTGTTACAATAGTGATGATGTATACCTATGATGATTATGATATGCATAGGAATTATGATGTTATGTTGAGGTATATTGACATATTCATTTACTACATGATGATAGGTATTTAATGTTGAATACTCATGATGGATATGATATGCATAACGTGGCATAGGAATTATGATGCTGTAATATGAGGTTTATTGACATGTGGTTCATTTATTATGTGAAATCATGATATATCTTTGATGCAAACATGTTGATGTTATAACTTATGATGGTATTTCATGAGGTGAAGCATGTGATAGTTGCATACAAATATATGACATGTCTGAGCATGCAATTTGTTATTTTGCAATTAACAATGATGAATGTTCTCATGATGAAATGCAAGACCTGGAATGTGGATTATTTCCTATGATACTATGATGGTATATCTAATGCATTTGTTTCATGTTGAGGTGTGATGATTGACATGACTCCATAGATGGGCCATGAGGGCTAGTGGCTAGGGACAAACTCAATCTACACTACATATGTCAGTGGTTCCTTTCTATTATGTAGCTCTTGATGGATAGCCCTTGTAGGGCTATGGGACCATCTTGAGGAGGCCAAGTGCCTGATGTTCTAGGCTAGGTGCCTGTTATTGGATTGGGATGCCGAAATATGGTGGGGCTATAAGGACTTTGATGCCTGGGGTTGTGTGCCTTAGTAGTTGTGGAGGGAGTGGCCAAGCCTTGCGAGATGCCTTGAGTCATTGAGTACCATACCGAATGCCTACCTTGGGGCAGATGAGGTCTGAGTCAGGCGAGCCTTGCGGCTAGTCTTGGACTAGGATACAGACTGGGTCAGGCTTATGCCTAGTGCCAAAAGTGCAAAAAAGGATAAAGATTCCTTGGGATTTCCCGAGTGTTGTGAAACTTTTGATGTTTGCTGGTTATATTAGTTTAGTAGAGGGTGTCGGCAACATGAAGTAATAAATAACAAAAATAATCAATAATCAATAACAAAAATAATAAATAATAAATAATAAATACCTTAATAATAAATAATAAAAATAATAAATAATAAAATAATAATAATAAAATGATATAAATAATAAATAATATTAAAAGATACAAGAAAATACATAATAAACAATGAATAAAAAAAAATAATAATAATAAAAAAATAGTAACAAATAAAAAATAACCATACTAAAACTCTAAATAAAAATAAATAGAAATAAAACAAGAAAACAGTAAAAAAATCAGTAAATCTATCAAAAATAAATAAAACAAGAAAAAAATAAAGTTTCATGTAGATACATGGAGTGTGTGCATGTGGTTCCCCTTCCAATGTTTGTTCTATTTATTAGATGGTGAGGAAGATGGGAGGCATTCCATGATTCCAAGATTCTATCATTCATTCTCTTGGGAGAATAGTGTTCTAAGATAGAGGAGTCACTGGCATTAGTACGTTGATTGAGGGCTTGGGGGTGGCTATTTGTAGCAAGTCCTTTCACAATTGAGCCTATGGTTGGGTGGAGAGTCGTCCCCAAAACCTTGTTGCAGTTAGCAGACTTCAACCGAAATCATAGGTACATGTAACTATTCTACTCATAGTTTTGAACCTGATATTAATTAATTGATAATTTCATGTTGAATATAAATTACTTGATTAATTACATGTTTATTTTGGGTTGTTACAGAAACAGTTCGCTTCAGCAAGATGTAACTATTGATCGTATGCACACCATCACAAACAACCAAGCTTGGCATCAACCCACCACCTTCACCATCACAAGCATGTCAAAGAGTTTGCCTCACCACAACAGACCGAGTGTCAATGATTTTTGCATGGCTTTCTCAAGCCATTATGTCTAACATGGGTGCATGTGCATTGTAATGTAACATCTTTTCAAGCATAGTTCAAATGTCGATAGGTGGATGTAACAGTCATACAGTAGATGAAGGGTCACGAGGGTAGATGAAGTGTCACAAAGTGGAATGCGAAGGGTCACCACACCCTTTTCTATAAATAAAAACTTGTAACTCATTTTAAAGGATTTTTGTCATCCAAGCTTCCAATAGGAGCATGTTAGGGAAAGCTTGGATGGTATTGTAACGAGCCTTGGCTTCTCCACTGCATAGAGCTAGTATAAATCTTTGCAGGAGGAGGTGGTTGTGGCTGTAACGTTCCACTATTGGGACTAGCGTGGGTACAAGGATGTATTGTATGAGTAGAGCTTACACTTCTTAATATAACAGAGCCAACACATTTTCATGCATATGTTGTTATTGTAGTTATACTATTCTGGTTGTTGTAGAAATGTATGTTATTTAACTTACGCATTTGTCTATGAACTATTTTGTATGCAATTGTAACAATCTTGTTGCAGATGTGTTGTTGGTTTGAATATCACTTTGGATTACCAGTTATCTTGCTTTCCAGCTGGTGATGCATGTTTTCTCTTGTGTTCCCTTCCAAGCCGAGTACTATTACAGGTTTCCAAGGGGTGCACTCACCTCAATCTCTTTGTGTTAGAACCTCTCATGCACCTTCCTTGACTTACTGCAAATATCACACCCTTTCTACCAACAGGGTCATCTTACTTGTCTCTGTGCGAAATCATGGTGAAGGAATTACTGTACGATCCACTGTTGGGGCTCCTATACCAAATTGTCTGGTGTATAATTGGGACTTCTTACCAAGGAGATCCCCTGTCATGTTGGCAAGTCCAACACCATCAGCAATTTGCAAACTAACGGGTGATGGGATGGATAAAGCAGAGGTGTTGATACGGAATTTCTTGTTCACATATGTGAGGTGAGGAGTAACTAACTTTAGAGTTGTGCATAGGTGAGAGGGAGTGGACTTACTGCCTTGACCAAATGATTGATTAATGGGGGCAAGAGGACATTCAACCATAAGCAACTAGCAACCCTCTTTCTAGTGCCAAAACTTTTGATGATGCTGAACCCACCAACATTCACGAGATATCCCTAGTATCAAGTCCCAACTAGACCTCACATCATTTGGTTTGGCAGTACCATCTAGTATGATGGCCCAATTGCCATTGTCTTAAATGTTTCTTTATCTCTTGCTTCTTAGCACATGAGACTAGTCTTCTTTGTCTTCGAACAATGAGGTTCACGTGCCTCATGAGTGCTTAATGTTAGTTGTGATAAGGTTCTTTCACCTTAGAGAGAGAGGGTGGAATTGAGTCTCAAGTCGAAAGGGAATAGTCCCAATTTCATTAGAGACATGCAACACAACAAGACATGCGTAGCTTCTAGTGGATTAGTCCACATGGATGCAGTAGTCGCAAACACAAGGTGAACAAATAGTATGTACAACACCTAGTGGAATAGTCCACATGAGTGCAAAGATCGTTATAACAAGTTCATGAGAGTGGTTATGTTAAGTGTCTGGAAGAATAGTCCACATGGGCGAGATAACTTTAACAACTTAGATGACACATTTTTGAAAGCATATGTATTACAACAACCAAAATAATTCAACTATATTAATATAGGTTAAATAAACATGCATTACAAGCCTCCAAAGAATACTCTTACAAACAAATATAATACATGTGTGAAAATTTGTTGGCCTGTTATCAGGCTTCTATGTTAAGCGAAATTTCCAAGACCCATAGTTACACCATTAAATCACTAACCCCAATAGTGGGGTGTTGGAGCCACTACTCGCTCCTCAAAGAAAATACTATAGATTGTCAAGGCTATGTGGGAGGATCTAAGGTGAAAATTCATTTGCATGTACAAATGAGGGGTATATATAGCCAAGGGTGAAACTGGCCCTTTTGACTATTCGACTTTCCTCATGAATATTTGAATTACATGACTCTTCAATTTTATAGTGGGTCTCTTGGACTTCCACGTTACATTACATTGATTACAACAGTATCAACCACAATAGTGATGTGGTCTAGATCACTCAACACGACATAGTTGATATGTTCATGTTGATGTTGGTGTCCATGTCAAGTTGCAGTGCTTCTAAGTGATGAATGTTCTCTTGGTGTATCATTACATCACCTCTGAATGACAAGGTGTGTAGAGTCTTCGATGCTATTGGTGTTGCTTAATGTTGCACGTGCATGTCTCTCCTTCCCTTATACAAGGCTACTCCATTTGTTCATCCGTTCATGAACAAGTCTCCAAGAATGCACTCCATGTTCATCATGTTCGTTGTCACGTCATGACTCATCCATGTACCTATATCTGAAATCACTCATGACGAGATGAAATCAAATCCAGAAATATCCTAGTCTAGCATGATGCATTATCTTTTATTTTTGGACGAAGGTAACCAGGAGAGAGGAAAAGGCTTTGAAACTGCATAGAGTACATTTCAAGTCAGGATGTAGGCTTTGGGCACTATTAATGAAAATTTCACAGAAGTCACTGGGAGGCTGAGATGGGTACTCCGGATGAGTAGTGACTGTCTGCTAGATATGGCTCTATTGGAGGGAAGATCTATGCAATTTTTCCAGGGAAACAGTGTAGGCAGCAGGGAGAAGTTGGTAGTCAAAACTACATAGACTCTCTTGGGAGGCTAGCAGCAAGTTGCCGAAGCTTACTGGCCAAAACTACACAGAGCTGGGAAGTTGACGTGCACAACATTCCTGTAAAGTGTCTGGGCTATGCGAGATGTTGGGTAGCTGGGAGACAACCAATGAAAACTTTGTAGCTTTAAGGAGGAGCAGGAGGCAGAATGACGGGGTGACAGGCTAACAGAAATGTGAAACTTTCGAGGACAGTACACTGATAGGCAGTAGGTGTCTATTCGGTATGTTTGTGTAATTTCTTTTATCACTAGAGGTGGGCATGATTGGAAAATTTTGCACAATTTTTTGGGGAGTGAGACTCAAGGTCACTTAGCCGATCAAACTCTATGGTTGACCAGCTAGAGGCTTTATGGATTTTCTTGCAGGGAGCGCAGATTGGGATGGCTTGTTGAGAAACTTTTACACTATTCTAGGTGATAGTTAGTCAGGTCAACTCTAAGATTGCGTAATGCAGAATGCTTGGGAGTCAGCCTCAAGCTTTGCCCAATTTTGGGTAGGAGTACATGATCACTGAGAACTGAGACTTTGAAATGCAGCTCAGTGAAGGTCTGACTATTTGAGGGTGGTTCAGTCGACATAATTTCAGAAAAATGACTAAGTGTGTGAACGAGTGACTTCATACATGCATGACCTTGTGAACACACACTCAACATGAATTGACAAAAGGACACCTAGAACCATCAAGACAACATACACTCATTGTGACTGACTAACAGGTGCGAGCGACAAGAGTGACACTTGTGATAGATCATTGAATGACCACAACGACACTTGTGCCACATTGCATACAACATTGTCTGTGAGTGTGATGAATTCTTACATAGTGAATACAACATGTACACACAATGACACTCCTGAAGATAGCCAAAACACAATTGCAAGCATGACATTTTGACCAACATGCTAAAAGATGTCTGGTGAACGGTTAAGAAAGGAGGGTGCGAAAACTCAACACGAGCTCATGGGATGAGCCCGAGTGCATGCAAATATCAAGGAAAAATCCAAGGAAGGCTCTAAAATTGGATGCGGGCCAACATTTTGGAGGTTGTTGTAGCCTCTACAACAATATGTTTGTCCCTCTTAAAATAAAAATAAAATATTCTCTAAATAGAAAAACAATGTTGGTTATAATAAAAAAGAAAAAAAATATGCTATGAATATTTAATTAGTTGTCCATATGGCCTAATATAATCTCATGAAAATCAATTGGAAGTAAAAGAATAAATTTGTGAGTAAGATTTTTAACACTATATCAAATTCATATACATCCATATACATAAGAAAAAAAGGTCAGATAAAATATTTGAATTTTATATAGAATAAAATATTCAATTTTTCTTATAACTAAAATATTTTAATATGAATTAATATCAATGTATACTTAAAATTATATTAATAACAAAAACAAATGTTTAATATGTGCTCATAAAATGGCTCAATTCATATGCTATGTAATCTCTATAACATTCAAAAATACAATTTAAACAATAAAAAAATACACATTAATTTTTGCACAAGCATAAATTTGATCCCTCTCTGCTCATGTTAGAATCATGGTTAAGATGGACCTATGTTGGTATATCTATCACTTACGTACTAATAATTTGATATTATTTGATGTCTACTTTATAATATATATTATTCAAATCTCAATGAATGATGATTTGATTTAAGAAAATATTAATATTCTTTTCTTAAAAATAATATATAATAGAATTAAGCTTTCAAATTAAGATTATTGATATTCATTCCTTAATGTAATGTGTATCTTAAACATTTACAAATTGAAAGAAAAATTTATTGTATTATCATATAGGCATCTTAACTTATCTATAAAAGAGGGGAGGGATCTAATATCTCAAAATGCAAACTTATTCTCTAGTGAAAAACTTAAGGAAAGTTTTGCACCTTGAGAATTTTGATTCCTCTAGGATCTTATTACATCTGATCAGTTAACATGGATCTATACTAGTTTGGAGAAATACGCTAATAAAATGTTTTAACTATAATAAATTTTGTATTTCACTTATTTTATATATTATATGCATCGTTGAAATTAAAATATTTCGTTTATAATTTAAAATTTCCACATTAAAATGTTACTACATGTCTCTCCTATTTTGAACTAAAAAACTTAAATCTATAACATTAAAGGAATTAAACACCTCCCTCCTCCCTCACAGTAGAAAGCCAAATTATAGAAAATTTTAATTTAAATTATTTTATTTCTCTATATAAATTTGATGCAAAATTATGTTATTTAATATGTATATTGAAATGTTTTATTTATGACTCATACTCAAATGTTTTTTACCATTAAACTATTGTTTTTAAATATTACATGTGAACTAAACATAGAATGAATTATTCATGTAATATAAATAATACTATTTTTACATAACTTTTATCAAATCACTACCATCGAAATTACATAATTTCCTCATACTAATTTTTTTCTTCTTTAATTTTCAATTACTTTATTTTTTTGATTCCCCTTTTTTTTAATTTGAAATGTAATTTTACGTGAAAACATCCCTTCTTATTGAACTATAGAGGGCCTCTTCAATAAATGTTTAGAAAATCAAAATAAGTTAATCATGACAAGCATATAATAATTATCAAGATGGCTGAATGAATGCAAGGTAGCATAAATATCCTAAGGTATAATGGAGTGAAATGGTGCATTTAATCAGATTATAAAATAAGAAATTAACCATATTTTACTTTAGAATATATTATTTATAGAATAAGTGAAGAATTTTTTTTCATTAAAGAAAAAATACATATAATTGTATATGTCAATTGAGTTTAGGTTGGGTAGTTCAGTGAAATCATTGTTATCCTCTACATTTGGGCTCACTTCTCTTAGGTTTATATGTTGAATAAAGTAACATTTTGTTAACTTTGTTCCTTTAGTGATGCCTAATGCCCAAAATTTTTCCTCTTCTACATAATATTCTAAAATATATTTAGTAGTAGTTATAGATTAGAGGTTGAGATTTATCTCAAAAGAAATTGTGTCAATTTTATTCTTTTAATTAACTTTACCAATTAAAATAAATTCATACAAATATGCACCATATGACATGTGCTATTAGTAACATATGATATTGGTACATATTTGTTTTTATCATTCTGTCATTGGACTAATATGAGTGAGGCCCAAGATGAAACTAAGAATTTATGTCTTAGAGACAACTGAGATGATAGGGAAGGCTACTCCTTAATCCTTATCACAATGGGCAAAAGATGTGCCCACCTAAGATTTGAAACCAAGTGGAGGGGAAAACATCCCACTATGCCAAACACCCACTTATCCCACAAGGAGACATTGTATCAACCCATATTATCGCAAGAAAACCTATGTTTTTTGGACATGTGGTATCAATAAGCCAAGGTATTGGCCAATATTATTGTAACAAAGTCTATATACAAGTTAGGAAGCTACATTATAAAGTGAGATTGAATCTCCACAGTTACGGATCTTGTCACATTTTTTTTAAATGTACATATATTTAATCCATATGTAAAATATTTTCATAAGTGATAATAATAATAATTTAAAATAATATTAATAATTTAGTTAATTTAAAAAAAAATAACATTGACAATAATAAAAGGTATTGTAAAGTAAATGTCTTGATATTTATTTGCATTTCTCAACCATTTATTTTATATAATTCTGCTAACTATATTTCGTAAATAAAATTTAATAGAAAATAAATATTTACAATCTTTAATTTTATAATAACATGAAGTAAAACACTTTGGCTACTTTTTATCAATAAATATCAAAATTAGATATACTAAAATTTATTTAATTGAAACAAAAAACAAACTAAAAAACAATTTAAAAACTCAAAGAATTTTGCCATTTATCACCACAACCATAACTACTAATACCTTTAGAAAAATGTTGCTTTCAACTCCACAACTTATTTATCATCCATAAACACTAACTTCCAACAACTTTAACCCATTTCAAGAATTGCATAAACTTATATACTTTTAACACAAATTACCAGTATGATCCAATTTCGTTATTTATTTATAGCCTATAGCCCTCTATCTCCAAGTGTTTGAAGCCATATTATGTAAATCAACGGTGGAACACACCTAAATTGAGATATATTTGGAGTTCCATGTATGGACATATACAAGTCAATTTGGACCAAATTTTATTAATAACCAGCCTAGATCCATCTAACTCTGGATCTATCATGGATTGATAGGGATCGAATCCCTTGAGGTGTAAAATTTTTTCTAGAGTGTACAATTTGAGGACATGTTTTCACCTAAAGGGATTTGATGCCTCTAGGCACATGATAGATATAGAATTAGATAGACCTAGGCTAGTTCCACGTGAGGGCAACAATATCATATTTTTAGATTATCATTATTACGTATATTTCAATATCTTGTCGATAGCCTGTAGGAGGATTGATATTGCACATCTATTTCATTTCATTTTAGGTATCACAGTTTTTGACAACTAATTAATTCTTAATAGTGTCCCTCCAGGTATTACGAAATATAGCTTCAAGAGTACTTTTAATTTTTAATTTGTTGAGTTACCTCAATCTATTGAGATGATAGATATTGTTAATAAATTTAATTGTGAAAAATGATGAAATAAAAATTTTGAATGCAAAGCGACACTGTAATAGTGTTGAATGGAAAAAAAAAAGTGAATAAAAATGTAGTCAATTACAAATAGGCTTCATTGTGATCAATCTCGACTATTTTGTTCTACTATTCTTACTTTCACCCATATTAGTTTTCCCATATTTTTATACCTATTATATGAAAAGTGCAGTTGAAATCATAAACCATTCAAAAATTTAACTCGAGCTATTGTAGTAAAAATATTAACTTTTCTTTGTTTTTCTCCAATATTAATAGGTTTGAATACTATAACACAAAAATCAATGCACATTGTCAATATTTGGTTGCACTTTGAAAAAGAATCACAAAGCCATATAACCATATGCACAACAAATTAACACACAAAAATTAAACTAGTGGAAAAGGCAGAGAGCCATCATGTGGTCTCTCATGCTCATGTAATTCAATCTTATTCAAATAATTTAATAATACATTTAAATACATGAGCAAGTGGTCTTAAGATAGTGTGTATATCTTAGACTCACTTGGTTGTGACAATTTCTCAATTTACACACTAGTTTAGGAGAGCTAGGTGGAGAGAATCTCTCATCCAATCTAGAATCCTTGGTTTGAGGAATTCTCATGATTTTATTTATTTAATTTAACAATTGGATTTATTATTTATTTTTAAGAGAGTGAGGCTAACATTCCCCCCCTCAATGATAAATCCAAAATGAACAAGGAACCATCTTCCAAGTTCTCAAGTTGATCCTCAAAAAACATTTTCCTGAAAAACCACCAAAGTTGGATGCTGAAAAAAACTCGAATCTGAAGAGAACATAAATCAAATTCATGTCTGATTCATCTCTAAATGTTGCTTGACAACTCCATCACGTGCCAATCTACAAAAGGATCCAACCGTCCTTTGCTTGAAAATAACATCTGGTTTCCACTGACATAATTTGATAAATACCCTCTCGTGTATTTGCTGACGATGATCGCCCATTGGCTGATGGAGATGCCCACTGGCTGCTTCGCTAATATTGTTGAGACTTTCAATCTGACAACCACTTGTCAATTTCATTGACATTTTCCCCCCTTTGTTAGCTGAAAGTAGACGCAATCTTCTCCAAAATATATCTAAACTCGCCCCCATAGGTGGATGAGCATTTCACTAATGTACTCCCCCGTTCAATTGCACGAGAGTACCATCTTCATTTCAATATTGGCTACAATATGTGTGAGTGAATCTGATTCTAAAACTTGTACAATATTCTGGCTATGGGTGACCATTCCCAAGGATCAATCCATGAATAATTTATCTTCAATCTCGCTGACCGTCATTGGTTGTAGCATTTCTTTGATGTATGATTCTTCTTGCCAAAATGGTGATAAGGATGGAGAACAAAACACTGATCTCCCAAATGACCGGTTCTTTGACAATGAGAACATTTCAGTTTGTTTACAACTTGAGTTTGTGTGCATTTTTTTTGGTCTACAACTTCAGTTTGTGTGAATTGACGTCGGTCTACAAGTTGCTGAGAACTTGCTATGGTGATTTGCTCAAGTAATCCAACACTAATGAAATGAATGGGCTTTGAATAATCATGGATATGTAAGTTGTCATTATCTTTGACATATCCTAAGCCACATCAATTTCGATCACTTTGAATTTCTTCCCATGGCTTAATGATGGGTTTGGGAGAAATTTGAACTGAAAGAACTTCAACGCTTGAAGTTGGTTGGATGAATGAAGTTGAATGATCAGCTATCTCTGGATTGGTCAAAGACATGGAAGCAACATGCTTCTCTTGCAACTCATTTCTCTCCAGTTGCAACTTTAGTTGAAGGAACTCAATCATTTCATGTGCATGTTGAATATGCACTTGAATGTCAGCAAGAGTGATTTTGCTAATGTGCACCATGTCACTGGTTGATGACAACATTAAATTGTTAATAATTTGGAACAAATGAATGTTTGTCGCCATGTTGCCTTACCTACTTTGAAGTCAAGCTCGCTTGTTGTAGAAGTTCAGCTTGAAAAAATTGCTCACTTGAGTCAATCGCTGAAATGACATGCTCGCTTGTACTGGTTATTGATTGCTGATGCTTTTAAAAAATTGCTTGAACTGCTGATTGTACACTCTCTTGATGATGATCACTTTTCTTGAATGAAATGTTATGAATGCTTTAATGAACTTTACACAGGCTTGCTTATTGTTCGTTGAACTTTTGTACTTGATTTGGTTACTTGACACACTCGCTTGATCTGTTGCTTAAAACACTGGCTTGATTTGATGCTCACTTGAAGAATTCACACTTTTTTGATGATTATTGCTTGCTAGATGGCTTGCTTGAACTTGCTTGATTTATTACTGACACTTTGTGCTTTCTTGAATGTACTCACTGAATGCGGTGATTTAAAAAAGGAAGGGTGTTGAACACTGTCGAAAATGCACCCAAGATACAAATGAGAAGTTCAATCTTGATGATTCAGTTGAAGACTTACTTGACATAATGTATTTACCTTAACAAGTCAAATTAGGGTGACGGTTACAACTGAGAATGCACCCGTACAATTCAGTTTTAAACAGGTTTATTTGCAAGTGAAACAAAAGTGTTGTTGAAGTCATTAGGCTTGAAGTGCTTGATTTGTAGTGTCCTTAGCTTGATGGCATGAACTAACTATTTGTGAAATGTTGTTGCACAATATTACCTTAATCAAGTCGATGATATGATGCTTTGTGCTTTTGAACTTAATTGATTATGGGAGCTTTGATTTCACGAGCTTGATCGGGACTTGTATATGTAAACTTTCTTATGTGCATGTAGTTGTTTAAGCATAATATAGAGAGTGTTTAACAAATTCATGCAAGCACATTCACGACACAGAGTGTACTTATGATCCCCTTATTCAATTTTGGGTGGATCTAGGGCATGATCACCAAAAAAAGATATGTTTTTATTAACCTTCAAGATTAATCATCTTGACAATGTCTTCAGTGACGCGTCTCAAGCACAGATTGAGAACTCCTTGGCTTCAATTGTCTTCGAAAAACTACTTGTAGTGACTTAGTCACCTTCAAAGTAAAATATTACTTTGGATTACAATAATGTCTTTCACCTAAACAAATTCACTTATCACTCAAAATTGTACAATAGGCAACTTATCACTCCAAAAATGTTATGAAAATTAAAAAACATGTCCTTATGACTTCATTAACTTTATCATGATCGGAAATCTTGAATATATATATATATATCTGTGTGTGTGTGTGTGTGTGTGTGTATATATATATATTTCATAACCTTATCTCTCCAAAAGCTCCATAAAAACTCTACTTTCACATTAACGCATTTACTCTAAAATCACTTAAAACATGTCCTTATTCCTACTTCGAGTGGAATTTATGGCAACAATTTGATGCGGATATCCTCCCTTATCTGCTATTTAAAGAGTGATTTCCTGCTTACTCATCTATGGCGATTAACTCATTGTACCATCGCAAAAACAAAACCAACGGTGCATCTTCTACGGGCAGGATATGCTTCTGTTGAAATGGGAGAACATGAAGTTAGAGAACATGTATGCTCTAAATTGAAGCATCCAGTAAGGAAAATCTAGGGTTATTTCAAGAAATCAATGCATTCACATGCCAGAATCTAGGGGCATTCCAAGAAATCAATGCATTCACATACGAGAAGAGAAAAACCTATGACTTGCAGATGGAGATTATTTGGCTTGATTTTAAGTTTGGTCTAGAGGCACTACTAAAGGAAAAGCCTATCAAAGAAATCTTCCTTGGTACCCGTGTAGGCGACCCTGATGCGGTTGGTCAAGAAAATTTTTTCCCAAGCTCAGAAGGATGCTACTGTTCATGAGAGTGAATCCCATCTTGGATTGGTCATACAAAGATGTATGGGCTTTTATTCTTGCATGCAAGGTTCCATATTGCAGGCTTTATGATCAAGAATATACTTCAATTAGAAGCATTCATGTACCTGAAAGCAGGAGTACAACAAAACAAAGTTAGTGACATGGTGTTTATCTTTGGTGGCGTTGGACCTATTCATTCAGATGTTTCATTGGCTAGAGTTGCAAAAGCCTTTGGTGTGCGCTTGGCTCCTGATGAAGTATTTGAGTGATATCTGACAAAATGAGTGGAGTTGATATCCGAGAGCCATTGTTGATGTGATTCGCTAAGTCCTTTGTGCTTGAATAAGTCCTTGCTGATCCTCTTTGTGTACCCTCTCCATCTATAATACCATCCCAATTAATATAAGAGAAAGCACTAGAAATCAAGTGGATTTTGCTTCATTTTTTTATCACGAATATCAAAAATTTCAAAGAACAATGAAGCAAATGCATCTCTATAGCTTCGAATCTGTGAAATGGGCTATCTAATTTTCAGGTAACTGCCCTACCCAACTGGATCTATGTTCTGTAGATATATATAGATGCAACTAACGCTTTTGCCAGCCGTTTGAGAATTTCAAAGCGTGACATGTCGATGTTTTTAAATGAAAGTGCCAGCAGCTAGATCAAATTCTTGATGTTCCCTGTGCAATAGACACCCTCCAACAAAGGCGATGATCACACACTGCAAATACAAATGTGATGATAGAGTGAAATATTGGTGGGTTTGACCAAGCAAAGGACAAGGAATGGAAGCTTTGGTGCCTTGCTCATCAAATCCAATACTGTTGCACCAGCTCTGTCACTCCCAATGCAAATGCACAAACAAGACTAGAAACTCACAAACGATGCCAATATCTAAGTCAATAATGAAGAGGGTTGTCTGTTGCACAGTATTTTGTCATCGTCCCTGTTTCCCCTTCTCCCGTACATTGGAGGACCTATTTTGGGACCTATGAGAAGTGACATAACTTGAAAACACCTGCATTGTATCCCCTAGAGTATGTACTTCATATCCCCTGAAGACACATTCTGCAAAATACCCATAAATATAGCCCTTTTTCTATTGGCACTGTTCCACAGTGTATGACTCACGCCAATGGGGGAAATCCCCCAAAGAGGGCGTGCCAGCTGGCACTCTGTCTCAGAGTCACACTAGTGCCAACCTAGTTGGGTAAAGTTTTTAACAAACAAACTTTCGAAGGTTCCTTCTACCCTATCCATGAACTGATTCCAGTTTCGGTTAGTTCAGTTGAGCTTCATATCTCCCAAGGAGGGAAGTAGTTCTCCACCTCTCATGGAAGCTTCCTAATGATAAGGAAAATCCCATGAATCCAGTTGATGGTCTTATCTACCCCTCCTACTTCTATATAATCTTGTTCTTTTCCCTTTGACAAGCTAGTTAGTAATTCTACTCTTCAAGCTCCCAAATCGAAGTCCCAGAGTCTGAGAATTGCTAAGCTCATGTTGCAAGAGACCTTGCTCATCCCTACGAGGCTAAATATTTAAGGAGGAGATCCATGTCCAAGTAACCAAGGAGAGAGAGGCTTGTTCCCCATCCCCTACAAGCTTTGCAAGGCATGTGTTGTTGATCACCCAGCCAAAAGGGATTTGATGTCAGAACTTGGTTGTATTCTCTTTTGTTTATCAATAATAATAGACGACTATCATTATGGTCCCACTCATGTGTCTTTATTATGATGTTTGAGTTGTATCCTTTTTTACTGATACATAGTTGCATTTCTTTGACTTTATGCTTGTATTTGTCTTGTTCTTTGCATGTGCAGGTGTCTGTTAATGAGGATCGTGAGGATTGTGACTAGCTGAAGCAAAAGAACGAAAGTGATGACTCTTCTATGAATACTAGCGTTGGATTCGAGGTACGCTCTCATCATTAGCCTTTACTTTGCAATTAGGAACCTGCGTGTTAGCGTTGTTTAATTGTTGCTAGACCCCATTTAGGCTAGTGGGATCGCCTCTGTCCGCAGAGGGGATTTACCTGTACAACAGTTTGGCGACTCCGCTGGGGAGTTGGTTTTTGCCTTGTTTGTTTGATTGGTAAACTTTAGACGGAGCCTTAAGTCTGGCCAGATACCCTTCTAAATGCTATTGCTTTACATTGGCAGAGCAGATCAACTCTACTTCAGTCCATCTCTCGTTCGGTTTGCAAACTGAACGACTTGGAACTTTCCTTGTTGCTTGATTGTTTCCTTGGTTTCTCCCGCTTGTTTAGTTTTCTGGGTTGGATACCTATGTTGTTTTTGCCTCTTGAGAGTACTTGGGTATTCCTAGTTTGGCCTTGGCTCTTTTGTTTTTGTTTTTCCATAGCAAACTCAACCGACACTAGTTTATAGCATGACAGTCGCGCTAGTTGGCGCATGTTGCACACTTACAACCCACGCCAATCCCTGAAAGGCGCTTGTTGTAGCCTCACAATCGCGCCAAGCCTGTAAACTTTTGAAGTTTGCCTGGTTCTCAACTTTTTGAGCTTTGGTTTTGTCCTAAGTACCTTTATTACACTACTTAAGTGTGTTGGAGTGTGATTTGACTGGTTTCGATCACTATCGTTTGGGTTTTTTCTTTTTTCTATCGATCTCACATTTCTAGCCCTACGGCATCTAGTGGCTTTGTAAATCGAGTCTTCCTAAGGTGTTTTGGTCTTTTGTTGTCCAGTGGACTCTTTTGTTTTCTCCCTTACACTTGTTTGGTAGTTGTGAATCAGTTTGTTGTGTTATTTGGGTAGTTTGCCTCATCTTCACTTGAATTTCGCTTCATCTCACTTTGATCCCAGATCACACGGCTCATTGTTCTCTTTGGGATCTTTTGGTTCTTTAGATGTTTGATTTACTGATTTGAGGAACTGAACGTGTGTGTATTGGTTAGAATTTGTTTGTATTATTTCTCAAAAGTTCTTTAGTGCATTTTGCCATTATTGAAAAAGAAAATCTCTTTTGCTTTGAAACAGTTAATGGAAATTAGGACTTTTCATTTTGATTAGTGATTTAGTGATCTTAAAGAAAAGTTTATTGATTTACATTAGCTACATTAGGGAAACTCTTTGTTGTTTGTGATCGTTTCATTTGCATGAAAGCTCTTTAACTCTCTTCTAATTAGCATTCATCGAATGGAATGACATGTTTTGGCATATAGATTGCATTTAGGGATTTTGAGAGATTACATAAAGTAGGACCTGAAAACCAAAACTTAACTCAAGATCAACTTTAAAATAAATCGAATGAACATAAAAATGCATTGGAACATAACGCTCACATTCTAGAGGTCTAGGCTAGAGACGTGCTCTGGCGTCATTAAACCTAGTCACTTTTGTTTTCACGTTAAGGTTGGGTGATTCCTCCTTGTGAGACTCTACTGTGGTCTAGTATGGACTTGTGCTCCCAGGTACCGTCGCGTATATATGGGGAGACTCCACTAGGTTATCATCCTTGATCCATAGAAAGCCGTGTCTGCCACCTTATAGCCCATGACACACCGAACACAACATTCGAGAATATTGACTGTTGTGCGGAAAGTCCTTGGCTTTCATATGATTGCTAAGGTGTATATGTAGTTTTACAGATTGTTTGGTAAACCCCTTACCTAGTTTTTCCAGAGTAGTCACTTTTTCGATCCTTTTCGGACTCCTTAAAAGAAAAGGCTCACTTGAGCATTTGTCACTTCGGGCTCACTAAATATTCGAAGGCGACTAGAGTCATATTTTGTCCTTTTCTCGACTCTTAAAACATGAAAAGGTCAAGTTGTGTCCTAATGTCAAACAAATTTATTTGACCACGATTACATTTACCTTGTTATATCTTGTGTGTGTTAGTTTTGAGTAGGGTTTTTCTTTGTTAGCTTGTCTAGGATTTTTGAATTCGATCATCCTGGTGGATCCATCGATCCCATCTCGCTTCCCTAGTGACCAAGGGTCTCCTTCTTCTGCTGCTCCTGAGAAACCGGTTTGTGGTGACACTTTCTCTATTATTCCAAGTGTCCAACCATTGAACTCTCGTGCTCGAGAGGACGAGCTTCACTATTTCTTTTGGAACCATGTTTGGGAACAATATGAAGAGAATTATCCCTCTACTCCTACTAGTGTTTCGACCTCGATGGCTTCCTCTGATATGGAGGATACATCTCCTGTATCGAGTGGAACACCTGTTATGTCAAGTATTGAGACTCCTATCCCAGCCACATCCCTGGTAATATCTACACCCTACACTGTTACACCTCTCGGTATTATAGTGCCGACGCACTATAGCTCTCTGTGGGATGCCATGGGCTCTGGCAATTCCTCTTCTATGTGGGATAATAATATCGTTCCCACTAAGGGATCTTTTGTTTCCCAAGTTCACAATACCGCTATCACGTCAATTTCGATCAATCTGACCATTTGTGTCGAATCTTCAACTCCGGTTGCTAGTGCCGTTACGACTTCTTCCGCCGTAACTACTATTGCTGGCCCATCTCGTGGTCCAATACATAGTGGTCAGTCTGCATATGCAGCTACAGTTGTTCATCCTGCAATCAATGCCCCTCCTTCTTCTGGTACCATTCCAGCAGGGGGCATATTCTCAATACTTGCATGCTGTCCAAAATCTAGGCGTGCAAGGCCCCTATTATGACGCTATAGGTCATCATTTGTATACCTCCTTGTCAGCTCAACCTGCGGTTGAGTCTTCAGTTCCGTTGAACGTATCTTGGGGTACCATTGGTTATGGTGGTGGCCAATTCCATCCAGATCAAGGGCAACCATATCAAGGGCCATCATACCAAGGTCAGCCATCCTACACGTAGCCTAATTATGGGCAACAGTATTATGGCCAAACCTATTCATGGCAACCTGGAGGCTCACAAGGACAACCCTCCCAGGGACAACCTTTAGCCTCTGGTGGCCCTTCTTTTACATATCTTGGGCAACCTTCTGGAAACTTGGGACAACCTTATGCTCAACAAGAACAACCTGGAGTCTAGTAGGGATACCCTTCGGGTCAACCCTACGGGGATCCGGGACAACCTTATGCGCAGCAAGGACAACCTAGAAACCAGCAAGGATACCCTTCTGGGAAAAGTGGTCAGACTTACATGCAGTAAGGCCAACCCACTGCCCAGCCTAATCAGCCATCTGGTCTGCAAGGACAACCCTCGGTTGTGCAAGGACAACCGAACACCCAGCAAGCTCAACCTTCTGGGCAAGTAGGTCTGTTCGAAATCCAACTAGAACAACCTTCCAGCTAGATGGCCCAACTTCAGTCTTCCCAAGGACATCTCTTTGGACCTACTCAACCGGGAATGCAGATGGTTCTTGCTTCTCAAGCTCAACCTGGTTATCAGCCCCAGAATCAAACTGGTCTCCAGTCACAAGGTGGGTATGAATCCCAACCTTCTTATTAATTGCAGCCTGGTTCCCAGGCTCAATATGGAGCCCAGCAACCGTATGGAGACTAGCAACCCTATGGGAAAAATCAATTTGCCCCGTATCAAAATTATCAACAACCGCAGGCCACTCCTTATCAAAATTATCATCAACCCAATTTTGCTCCTGCCGGTCAGTATGGTAACCAATGGGGTGCTGGGGGGCAGAACCAGAATCAACCGTTTGGTTATGGATACAACTGTTATGGGCCTGGCCCTTCAGGAGAAGGTCAATGGGGGCAACTAGTAACTGGGTGGAACTCTGGCCCTACCTCATATCCGTAGATGTCCTTTAACCCACAACTACCATTCTTAGCAACATTGGAACCACCCGACGTTTCGAAATTAACCAACGATCCTATCTTGCATAATCCACAATGGCCGCCAATTCCAACTAAGATACCCGACGATTGTCCCAAGTTTGACGTCAAAGCTGGAGAGGACCCTCAAGCTCATTTGATGACTTATCACCTTTGGTGTTCCTCCAATTCATGGCTTGACAATTCAGTTCGGCTTCACCTGTTCTAAAGGACTCTCACCGGCTCCACTACTAAATGGTACATTGAATTGACCCGTGGGTCTTTTCAAGATTTTAATTCATTGGCAATGGCATTCCTCACTCATTTTCAGTTCCATTCGGTACGAGACGAGAACTCATCTCCTTACGTCTCTCAAAGAGGACATGGCTACGCACATCTCTGATCACATACATGAATGGAGAAGGCGTCGTCGGTTGATCAATTTCTGGATTCCTGATCAACTCCTCACCGATTCGTTCACAACTTCCTTTGTCGCTAAGATCACACGAGACATTGCCATGGGAGCTTGCGTAACTGAAAAGCAAGCTATCGTGCACGCTCAGTACCATGACTTAGTTTATTCTCAGTCAGGTACTTTATATGAGTATTTTTCTGATGCCTCGAGACACGGTACATCCAAAGCTCCACCAAAGCCATCTGTTGATGGGGTTATTGGCTCTATGAATCCGTCGTCGAAAAAATCATCTTCAAACCTAGGGAAGAAAAAATCGAATGCTTCTAATGAAAACACTTCTCAGGGTGGTTCTAATCCTGGAAGTACTTCTGAGGTTAACACCATCCAGTCCACCATGGCAAAAAAGGCCTCGAAAGGAAAGAAAAAGGGGAAAGCAAAGAATAAGTCTGAGCAACCTAAACAGGATTCCTCCAAACCTCCATCCAAGGAAGGAGCCAAGCACAAACCCAACTATCCTTGTCTCATCTATGATGAGGATCACTACACCAAAGACTGCCCAAGGCGGTCCGAGGTTAGTCGTTTGTTGAAAGGTGCTCCTGGGATTCCTGTGGTTCTGAAAGAACCTTTCTCCTCTCAACAGACTCAAATGGTGGCTGATCCATCTTCGTCTTCATCTCCCTTTGGTTCCCAAGTGTTCATGGCTGGATCCATTCCCGTTCATGTAACGAATCAAATAAAGGAGTATCCGTCATCCGCCAGGAAGGAGCCTGAGGTCCCCTCAAGTGCTTCTCCATCCAGTTCCAGTCCGCAACACATCGAGAGACCTAGTACTGAGACGACAATCTGACCCCCTCCTAAAGGAGTACTCCGGATAACATCTTACAACCCAAATGCTCGTGCTGCCCAGCACTATAGCATAGTTGAGGACTTAGCGCATGCTCCGCCGGCTATGTCCGCTTTAGAAGTTCTCCAGAGCTGCCCCCTTAGAGGAAGTCCCTGCTATCGGCCATCAGTGGCATCGACCCTGCAGATTCAGATTTGATCACCTTTGATCTCGAGAGCCATGTCCCAAGACTGCCTCATCAGATCGCCTTTCTCATACAAGTCATCATCAATTCGAAAACGATCCATCGTACAATTATTGATGAAGGCACATCAACTTGCATCATGTCTGTTGCTTGTTGGAAAGCGATCAAGTCTCCGACTTTGAGCCAATCTCCCACGACACTGGAAGCCTTCGACGGGAGAGAATCTCATCCCTATGGTATTCTTCAACGATTGCCGATTAATTTAGAAGGGAAAATTGTTGAAGTGGAAGTTGAGTTTGTTGACACAAATCTTACTTACAACCTCCTTCTGGGCTAGAGTTGGACGTATGCCATGCGTGCCGTGGCTTCGTCCCTCTTCCGTGTCATACGTTTCCCTCACCAGGGGAAAATTGTCATGGTAGACAAACTTTTCTTCTTTGCTTCTTCTTCTGAAGGTAATGTGCCCTTCGTGGAGCATACCTCCATCCCTTTCAAGAGTGTCGGAGCCGGGCTCTTCAAAGATCCCGCCCTCATGGGTGTTTTCTCGCTCCCACCTCCAAACCTTACCTCCATCAGTATGATTTCGGTTCATTCTGATCCCTGGGTCTTTCCTCCCATCAACCAGATAGAATCATGGAGCGAGGAGATGCCGTTGAGTCCTGCCGAGCTCAACTACATCGAAATCACTGTTGTATCGGCTCGTCCTACTGAATTTGATTTTGTAAGTAGAGCCCTTGACTCATACGACTATTCCCCTTAGCTTGGAGAATGTGCCTCCTCGGATCCATTAAAGGAAATATTTCCTTCCGACGAAGCCATCATAGAGACCATGTCTCTCGAGGAACCTCCGTGGTTCAATCTTCATCATCGTTCCTCATTTCTCCCTACCCTTTGAGAAACGTTGGCTTGTCTCGAGCGGTTTGCTCCATGTCTCCCTTCACAACCTCTTCAGACACCTATTCAGGTCTATCAAATATCTTTTCAAGGGAATTTGGGGAACATTACGCAGACCCAATCTATCGACAGCTCTGTCAAACCAGGGATTGTCGAGAACACCTACATAGGAGTCACTTGCACTCCTGAGGAAATTCAAATCTATATAGCTCTTTTTCACGAGTTCCGTGACATCTTTGCATGATCATATGAAGAGATGCCCGGCATTGATCCAAACATCATAGTCCATGAGATACCTATGTATCTAGGAGATAAACCTGTTCGTCAGTGTTTACACCTTGTGCACCCCCTCAAGGCTGCAGAAATCAAAGCAGAGGTTGAAAAACTTCTTAAAGCTGGTTTCATTTACCCTATCCCGCTCATAGATTGGGTCTCTAATATTGTCCCTATAGAGAAAAAGCAGGGTACTATTCGCATTTATGTCGATTATCACGATATTAACCGAGCCTGCCCGAAAGATAACTACCCCACACCGTTCATTGACCAACTCATTGATGAGTGTGTGGGGAGTGAGATATATTCATTCATGGACGGATTTTCTGGCTACAGCTAGATTAATATTGCGCCTGGCGATCAACACAAGACGACCTTTATCTGTACGTGGGGTACTTTTGCTTATAAAAAGCTCCCTTTCGGTCTCAAGAATGCTGGTGCCACTGTTAAACGTGCGATGTCTTACGCCTTTCATTATATCCGCCACATCATAAAGCCTTATCTAGATGACCTTCCCGCTCATTCATCTAAGCGCCAAGACCATCCGTCGCATCTCTGCGAGATTTTTCTTTGCTGTCAACACTACAATATCTGACTTAATCCGCACAAATGTGTCTTCTGCATGGAATCTGGTCGACTTCTCGGGTTTATCGTCTCTCGAGAGGGCATCTGGTTGGATCCCCTTAAAGTCAAGGCCATTTTGAATCTTCCTCCCCTGCCTCTTTGCGGAAACTGCAGAGTTTCCAGGGTAAAACAAATTTCTTACGACGATTTATCTCAAATTATGCCGAGGTGGAAAAAAGTTTCACGCGGTTACTCAAGTGCGACACCCCGTTTCGATGGGATGACATATCTAAAGAGTCTTTTGAACATCTTAAAACTCTTCTGGTTTTTGCCCCTTTGTTGCAGCCTCCGAATTGTCATCGTGATTACATGCTGTATCTGGCCGCTGCTGACACCACCATCGGTATGGTTCTAGTTCAGGATGACGATGATGGCATTGAAAACATTTTTTATTACCTTAGCCACAATTTGTTGGACATGGAATCTCGATATGCTTATGTCAAGAATTATGCACTAGCCGCTGTTTTCATTGTTCAATGCTTCCGTCATTACATCTTGTTGCGTACCACAACAATGATCTCTGATTGCAACCCTATGACTTACATTCTATCACGCCAGTTGCTGGGGGGAAAATACTCGAAGTGGATGGTCATCCTCGAAGAGTTTGACTTGGAATTTACTACTGCCAAGTCTAAGAAATCACTTGTCTTCCTTGAATTATTGTGTTCTTTGACATCTACTGCTGCTTCCTCTCAGTTAGAGGATTCCATTCTAGACGAAACTCTCTTCCTCATTAGAACCCTTGATCCCTGGTACGGGGATATTATTGTCTACTTGCAAACGTCCTCCTTCAATCTCGAGACCTCCAAGGACGCTCATCGACGGATCCGACATCAAGCCCAACCATATCTCAGCGTTGGGGACACCCTGTACCATCTCGGTGCTATTTCTATTCTTCGTCGATGCTTGAATCTTGAAGAAGCAGAGAGAGTTTTGAATGACTGCCACTCTAGTGCGTGTGGTGGTCACATGTCTGGATATGCCACTGC
>APFE030950878.1:0-41808 GCA_000404065.3 Pinus taeda | reverse complement strand
AGTAAAGATGTTTAAAATTTTACCTAATTCGGAATTTTAATGTGGTAAAAAAATTTGTTGAAGGTAAATTTATGATCAGCTCAAATTGAAGATTCATTTTTTTATCTAAACACATGAAATATTTGTATTGTAGTTTTTTTATCTGTGTGGTTATTTTCATTTTTGTTTAAGAAACAACATTATTTTTATTTTCATTATTATTATTAACCATTTTTGTTTAGAAACAACATTATTTTTTTCTATTTTCATTTTTATTATTAAGCATTTTTGTTTAAGACTAACATTAATTTTTTTTATCTTTTTATTTTTATTTGTATTATTTATTGGAGGAAACAACGTAACATTATTTAAATTTGTAATTTTTTATTTTCATATTAGCTTAAATTAACTAAAATTTAATTTTAACTGTTGGAATTTAATTCCAACTGCAACACAATAACTGCTGATCCGAAATTTGATCTTCAGTAGATATTTCAGATTGTCCGATGACGCAAAGTCTTCTGATATTTTGCACATTGATGAGCATTAAATGCGCACAATTTAATTCCCCTGCAGACTGCCGACTTGTTTTCACTCAGAAAGGCATCATCGCCTTCTGTAATTAATATGTAGATAAGCGTCAGTAGATATTTTGATTATTTTATCAATTAAACTCAGATATTTATTTTCCTATAAATGTAAAGAACAACAGTTCTGTTTTTAGGTGTAAGAAAAAGAACAACAGTTCTGTTTTCAAGTGAGAAGGTTAGAAGAACAAGAGTGAGTCTCTTCCGTAAATGCACAGCAGTGCTGAACCTGCAATTTTCTGAGATAGTGAAAATTGATTTCTGCAACTGAAGTGTTCATGTTTGTAATCCCTCTGTCAAGAGGAAGACGAATTTGTATTAGTTTGCTTACTGTTTATGAATACAAGTTTACTGTTTTTCTTGTTTACCGTTGCTGTTACACCAAGCATCAAAAGCATGTTGTTATTACTTTGTAAGTCTAAAAGTGACTTGACGCCAATTGTTTTATGTTGCTGTTACACCAAGCGTCAATTGTCTTACGTTTTAAGTCAAAAAGTGACTTGTCGTCAAAAACACGTTGCCGTTACACCGTAAGTGAAAAAATGACTTGACGTAAAAAATCAAGTTGCTGCAACACCAAATCCTGTTGCTGCAACACCATTTCCAGTAAGCAATTTTTTTGTTTTTTCTGTTTTTCTGTTTTAACAATAACTGAGTGTTATTCCGTGTTGCTGCAACCCCAAATCCTGTTGTTGCAACACCATTTCCAGAAAACGATTTTTCAGTTTTCTGTGCAGAAACAGAGTTAGAAACATAGCATTTCTTTTTTGTTTGCCTGTTACGGAATTTAGCAGAAAATTCCAACATGGTATCAGAGCTAGTCTAGGCACTCTGTGAGTAAAGAAAAACAGAGTTTGTTTTTCACTGTAGGAGTTGTAAGAAGTTTATTGAGCAGATTTTTTCCAGCAGAGAAAGTTTTTGCTTGTTTTTAATTTTTTCAGTCGGTATCTCTTCTTTACCTATACAGAGTTAAGATGGCAAATGCTGGAATAGGTTTGACAAATTCCCAACTGCCACAGTTTAATGGGAAAAATCACAGTTATTGGTCCATAACAATCAAAGCATTGTTTGCTTCTCAAGGAATATGGGAGCTGGTTGAAACTGGCTATGCTGAACCTGCAGATGCAACAACGTTGGCTGCTTTGATAGTAGCAGAAAGATACCAGTTGAAGAGTGACACGAAGAAGGATGCCAAAGCCCTCTTTTTCCTCTTCCAATCAGTACATGAAAGTGTTTTTCCACGGATTGCAACAGCAACAAAATCCAAGAGGCATGGGATATTCTCAAAACTTCCTATCAAGGCATGGAGAAGGTGAAGAATGCAAAGTTGTAGATGTTGAGGAGAGACTTTGAAACACTCAGCATGAAGGAATCTGATACAATAGATTCATTCTTCACTCAAGTTATTGGGCAGATAACCCAGATAAGGTCTCATGGGGAAATTGTTGAAGAAAGAAGGATCATAGAGAAGATCTTGAGATGCTTACCCTCAAGGTTTAAAGCTATTATAGTAGCAATAGAAGAAACAAAATATCTCTCACAGTTCATGGTAGATGAACTGAGTGCTTCTCTTATATCTCATGAACATAAACTGAGTAGAGGAACTGATTCCTCTTTTGAGCAAGCATTCAAGACTTAGATGTCTTTCAGCCAAAGAAAAGGTCGAGGCAGAGCAAATAACAGAGGTCGTGGAAGAAGCCAAAACAAAGGCAGATATTATCTTGCAAGTACAAGCGGAAGGAGCTGCAATCAGAACCAAGATGAAGTTTCAAGCAAACAGCAAGCTCATGGATAAAGGTATGAAAAAACGCAAGTCCAATGTCATTATTGTAAGAAATATGGGCACTATGCCAATGAATGTAGGAAAAAACAAAATGACATGAATAGTAGGCAGAATGCTAATTTTTCAAATGAAGAAAATAAGAATCCAAAGAATGTGTTGTTAACATATAACATTGCACAAGACAAACAAGAAGATTTTTGGTTCTTAGACTCAAGTTGTAGTAATCACATGACTGGAAATATTGCAATGTTTGCCAATCTGGATGAAGATGTGAAATCTGAGTAACAACAGGAACTGATAGTAAGATATCTATCAAGGGTAAGGGCAGAGTCAGTATCCGAGCAAGAAATGGAGAACATATGATTGTGCTAGAGGTATACTACATACCTGGCCTGAAATGTAATCTTTTGAGCATTGGACAGCTCATTGACAAAGGTTACAATGTGTTCTTCAAAGATGATATGTGTACAATTAGAGATATACCTCCATGTAAAAAGATCATTGCACAGGTGCAGATGACCAGCAATAGAATGTTTCCTCTCAAACTCAGGGCAGATTTGAAGGAAGGAAGAACTATTACGGCTGTAACACAAGAAGTCTTTCAGGAACAAGTGAAAGATGAGAATTGGTTATGGCACTTGAGATTTGCACATCTCAATTTTGGAGGCCTGAATCTGTTGCACAAAAAATGAATGGTAAAGGGATTGTCGTTGATTGAAAAACCGGACAGCCTTTGTGAAGGCTGCATCTTGGGCAAGCAACACAAAGAAATCTTTCCAGCAGGAAAGAGTATAAGGACAAAAGCACTCTTGGAAATTGTCCACTCTGATGTGTGTGGACTAATGCAAATACCATCATTTGCCGGAAATCGATATGTTTTAACCTTCATTGATGATTACACCAGAAAGACATGGGTGTATATGCTGAAACAGAAGAGTGAAGTGTTTGAGAAATTCCGCCACTTCAAAACTCTTTTTGAGAAGCAGTGTGGGAAAATATATCAAAGTGCTCAGAACATATAGAGGAGGAGAATACATCTCCCAAGACTTTCTGCGTTTTTGCAGAGAGAATGGCATACAAAAGCAGTTCACCGCAAGGTATACACCTCAGCAAAACGGTGTTGCCGAAAGAAAGAATAGGACCATTCTTGACATGGTTAGAAGTATGCTGAAGGAAAAACATTTGCCACATGAGTATTGGGCAGAAGCTGTCACTTGCGCAGTTTACATCTTGAATAGATTCCCAACTAAAGTTGTCATGAACAAGATACCAAAAGAAGCATGGAGTGGTCAAAAGCAGAGAGAATGGCATACAAAAGCAGTCCACCGCATGGTATACACCTCAGCAAAACGGTGTTGCCGAAAGAAAGAATAGGACCATTCTTGACATGGTTAGAAGTATGCTGAAGGAAAAACACTTGCCACATGAGTATTGGGCAGAAGCTGTCACTTGCGCAGTTTACATCTTGAATAGATGCCCAACTAAAGCTGTCATGAACAAGATACCAGAAGAAGCATGGAGTGGTCAAAAGCAAACTGTCACTCACATGAGAGTATTTGGTTGTGTAGCCTATGCACATATACCAGATCAGCTAAGAAAAAAGCTTGATAGTGAGGGGGAGAAGTGTGTATTTGTTGGCTATTGTGATGAGTCAAAAGCATACAAACTCTATAATCCATCCACTAACAAATTGATAGTAAGCAGAGATGTGCAGTTCATTGAAGATGAAGCTTGGGATGGAAGCTTAGAAAAAACAGTGAATGTGAAGACAATTGTGTCTCATGAAGAAGAAGAAGAAGGGACAACAACAAATAATCCTTCCTTGGTGGTTCCTCCACCACAGCAAATTTAGCAAACCACACCACAAGCTGGAATTCGAACAGCCTTAAGAAGTTAAGGAAGTGCTTCTTTAAGCACACCACAGGGATCAGAAATACCCTCAAGTTCGGATGGAACTCCAAGCACACCAAGAAGACCAAGATTCAAAAATCTGAATGAGATTTATGAACAAGGAGAGGTAAGTAACAATACCAGTCTGAATTCATTATTCGCTTTGTACTGTCATGTTGATGACCCAATTCATTTTGAAGATGCTGTAAATGAAGATAAATGGATTGAAGCAATGAATGAAGAAATTGGTGCAATTGAAAAGAGTAAAACATGGGAGTTAGTGGACCTCCCTGAAGGCAAAGATGCCATTGGAGTTAAGTGGGTCTATAAGACCAAAAGCAATGCTGAAGGCAAGATTGACAGGCACAAAGCAAGACTTGTTGTGAAAGGCTACAAGCAGCAACAAGGCAAAGACTATGATGAAACCTTTGCACCAGTAGTAAGGATGGAAACAGTCAGAACGATGTTGTCTATTGCAGCACAACACAAATGGAAGATTTATCAGATGGATGTTAAATCTGCATTCCTGAATGGAGTGTTAAAAGAAGAGGTTTATGTTGAACAACCTCCAAGTTATGAAGTTGATGGCCAAGAGCATAAATTTTGCAAACTGAAGAAGGCTCTTTATGGGCTGAAGCAAGCTCCAAGAGCATGGTACAGCAGAATAGATGCTTATCTGATTGAGAATGGGTTTGATATTTGATGGTGAACCCACACTCTACATAAAGGAGAATGACGGTAATATTATTATTGTTGTTTTATATGTAGATGATTTGATTTTTACTAGCAATGATGCTTCTCTCATTGCTGATTTTAAAGAAGTCATGAAAAATGAATTTGAAATGACTGACTTGGGCTTCTTAAGATATTTTCTTGGAATTGAAGTAGACCAAAGTGAAAATGGTGTTTTCATTTCTCAAGATAAATATGTAGAAGCAGTGTTGAAGAGATTTAACATGCAGAACAACAAAGCAGCTGTGACTCCAATTGTAGTGGCGCTGAAATTGACCAAAGAAGACAACAGCAAGGATTTTGACCCAAAACTATACAAGAGCATAGTTGGCAGCCTTATGTACTTGACTGCAACTAGGCTAGACATTATGCACGCTGTGAGTTTAATCTCCGGATTTATGGAAAGATCGAAAGAGACTCATTAGCAGGCAGCCAAGAGGATTCTAAGGTATGTGAATGGAACGAAGGGGTTTGGTATTCTATACTCCTCTTCTGAAACTTTCGTGTTGACAGGTTACACGGACAATGATTGGGCTCGAAGTGTTGATGATAGAAAAAGCACATCAGGATATGTGTTTCATATGGGATCGGGAGCCATCTCATGGGCTTCTAAGAAGCAACTAGTTGTGTCTTTTTCAACACCAGAGGCAGAGTATATGACAACAACAGTAGCAACATGCCAAGCAATGTGGCTGAGAAGAGTTCTCAGAGATATTTTCATGAACAGGAAAATGGCACAACCATTTACTGTGACAATAGCTCAGCAATAGCATTGTCTAAAAACTCTGTTTTTCATAAAAGAACAAAGCATATAGATACCAAATTTCACTTCATACGTGAATTGGTTAACAATGGTGAGATTGTTTTGCAGCACTACAGAACAGAGTATCAACTAGCCGATATCTTGACAAAACCATTAGCAAAGAAAAGTTTTGATCATTTCAGAAAATGCCTGGGTATGCAACAGTTGAAATTAAGGGGGAGTGTTGGAATTTAATTCCAACTGCAACACAATAACTGTTGATCCGAAATCTGATCTTCAGCAGATATTTCAGATTGTCCGATGACGCAAAGTCTTTTGATATTTTGCACATTGATGAGCATTAAATGCGCAAAATTTAATTCCCCTGCAGACTGCTGACTTGTTTTCACTGAGAAAGGCATCACCGCCTTCTATAATTAATATGCAGATAAGCGTGAGTACATATTTTGATTATTTTATCAATTAAACTCAGATATTTATTTTCCTATAAATGTAAAGAACATCGGTTCTGTTTTTAGGTGTAAGAAAAAGAACAACAGTTCTCTTTTCAAGTGAGAAGGTTAGAAGAACAAGAGTGAGTCTCTTCTGTAAATGCACAGCAGTGCTGAACCTGCAATTTTCTGAGATAGTGAAAATTGATTTTTGGAACTGAAGTGCTCCTGTTTGTAATCCCTCTGTCAAGAGGAAGACGAATTTGTATTAGTTTTCTTACTATTTATGAATACAAGTTTATTGTTCTGGTTGTTTACCGTTGTTGTTACACCAAGCATCAAAAGCACATTGTTATTACTCTGTAAGTCTAAAAGTGACTTGACGCCAATTGTTTTATGTTGTTGTTACACCAAGTGTCAATTGTCTTACGTTTTAAGACAAAAAGTGACTTGTCGTCAAAAACACGTTGTCGTTACACCGTAAGTCAAAAAGTGACTTGACAGTCAAAAATCGCGTTGCTGCAACACCACGATCAACGTTGCTGCAACACCAAATCCTGTTGCTGCAACACTGTTTCCAGTAAGCAATTTTTCTGTTTTTTCTGTTTTTCTGTGTTAACAAAAACAGAGTGTTATTTCGCGTTGCTGCAACACTGAATCCTGTTGCTACAACACCATTTCTAGAAAACGATTTTTTCAGTTTTCTGTACAGAAACAAAGTTAGAAAGAGAGCATTTTTTTTTGTCTGTCTGTTATGGAATTTAGCAGAAAATTCCAAATTCCAACATTAACGACAGATATACTTACACTTCCACGCCATAAAATACGCTTCTCAAAGCAACTAATTACTAATACACAAATCTAATACGTAATTGAAAGTAATCCCAGATCTATCCTCTGCCATCCACATAAAACTAACCATCATCAATTGAATATTGACCTCAGCAGGTAGCGTTATTTTAGACCAATGAAACTACAACATGAAGAAGATCACACCATTAACGTGTGGTCAATAGAATATTGACCTCAGCGGGTAGGGTTATTTTAGACCAACAAAATGACAACAAGAAGGTCACATTATTAACCTCTATGATAAATCACATTGAGAGTTGACTATAGAGAGGCAAGCAAATCTCCAAGTTCAATGTTTCTATTTTATAAAATTCTAGGAGATTAGAGAAAGATATTTTATCAAATTTTTAGTGTTTTGGAGGCCTCACTCGTTTTTGATAATATTGAATCTATTTCCATTATCAAAAAAATGTTTCAAATTTGTCAACAATCTGAATTTTTTATTATTTTTAGTAGGATTCTTGCATGAAAACTTTTGTCCAGGCTTGGTAAACAACACCTTTGTCTATGTCGTAGTCTAAAAACCCAGAAATTAACCCCAAAAATAATGGAAATTATGGCAATGACAAAATCCAATAGAAATTTTTTAAAATCTAAGTTATAGCTATCAAACTTCCCGGATTTTGGGTGCCCTAAAGGTTTTTTATGGGATTAAATCCATTCCCACCATCAAAAAAATGGTTCAAACAATCTAGCATATTTTTTTATTTTTTCTCGCGAAATTTATGAAAATCTGGGTTATAGCTATCAAACTTCCTTATTGTGGGTGCCCCAAAGATTTTTGACGATGCTGAATCTATTTCCACAATTAAAAAAAGATTCAAACACTCCAATATTCTGAATTTTTGAAATTTCTTTTTTTCAATCAAAAAAACTACTTACTTTCAGAATCTTCTGCCTCTGGACAATGTATAATCTCATGGTGGTAAGATTTACTCACAAACTAAATAAGGCTCGGGGTCAACAATCCTATCAAGGAAAAAAACACAACCACCCAACAAGTATTGTCCCATAAGGGCCTCTCGGGGCACTACCAGGGCCATGGTGATGCCCCTGAAGGACAGCATACCTGAAAAATCAGAATGTCAAGTACCAGTGCAGTGATCCGATTTCCCATTATGAGATGCTCATGGCACCTAGGCCGTATTTCTCCCCAGGACAGATATAACACAGGCGAGGTGCCATGTGGCAAAGGCTAACAAACCTGCTATCGGGCCTTTAATGGGCCCTGTAGCCACCATTCACTGTACATCCCATGTTATGGGGCATCAGTGGATGTGACAGGCTGACGTGCAAGTAAACATGGTTCGTCGTCTAATATACATTAAAACCATGGCCATACATCGTGGTGGATTTCAAATTGAAAATTTGGGTGCCTAATTTCTGTAAAACAGGATTTTGAACAAATTTGAAATTTGGGCAACGAATTTCTGTAAAATAGAATTTTGAAGAGGTTATTTATTTCATTTTCATCCTAGGATTGATCCATTAGCTCGGCTTCTTGCACACCGGTGTCAGAAAGAAAGCAGGGTGTTTCATAAAGGATGTTGCAAGCTGGTGATACCCTGCAGGGATCTTATCAAGGGCGTTGATATTCAGGTCAAGCGAACCTCCGGTCATCCTCGGGATTTTCTAAACAGTTTGGTTCTTCCCACAGGCAAGTTCATTTTCCACAGGGCTTCTCTTTCTCTAAGAAAATACATAGACCTGCTGAATGGAATTACACGTTGATAAAGATTACAATAACAGTTCCGGTCGTATGATCCACCATGATTCTGGGAAGCTTGGGTTCTAGTTTATATGTGGGACGAATTAGAGGAAGTCTTTGCACTATCAAACGTGATGATAAAATCGCCACAAATGTAAAAGGCCATGGTTTTGAAATAATTGGAGAGTATCATGTCTTGAAACCGAGATAAGATAAATGTGTCAAATTCGTTTAAATTCAGCGACGTTGATTTCCCTTTTCTCAGCCGCTTTAGCTTCCTTAGTGTGCCGTCGATGAAGCGGGGTCGGGCACTGAGGTAGCCATTTCTACTTAATTTTGAAGCATAAGGTTTGGCGACCAGTTGCTTATAAAAGCAGTCTCTTTCTTTTACTGTTAGGTCAAACTATTTTAATGGTTAAATTTTCCAAATAAAAAATGCGGTTTGCTGACGGTTTGATACTTGAATTCGGGAGATACTTTTACACTAATTGTGTTTGTAAAAAATTCCATATCCGTATATTTTTCAAACTTTGATACTTGAATTCGGGAGATATTTTTACGTTAATTGTGTTTGTAAAAAATGTTGTCTGTATATTTTTCGCGATATCATTTTCATAAGATATAAACAGATAAGCATGGATATTTTTGTTGAATGAATAAAGGTAATAATGAGTAAAGACCGGAGATACTTTTATTTTAATTGTGTTTGTAAAAAAACCATGTTTGTATGTTTTTCATGATATCATTTTCATAAGATATAAATTGATAAGGATGATATTTTTGTTGAATTAATAAAGGTAACCATGAGTAAAGAAGCTTTTGATATTCAATTTATTAGTTCTTTGTTACATTTTATTAAAATAGGAAAAAATAGAAATGGAAATTTATCAACTATTATTAAAATTAAAATATAAATTTATTAATATTAAATTTAAATTATTTATACAATTAATTAAAACTTTAAACCCCCCCCCATTAAGTTTAAAAAAAAAATGACATATAATAAGTATTAAAGTGGGGACAATATAATAAAAATTAAAATATATAAATGCAATATATTATTTGGATTTTGGCATTAAAAAATGGGATAATAAGAGTTATGGCCTAGATTTTTATATAAAATTGGGAGGGAATATCAATATCATTGATAGGTAAAATTATTAAATAGTGGTTAATTACTAATAACTTTGTAAATGATAATTTTGGATTATCTTTATTATTATTTTTGTTTATTTCAAGATATATAAATTTTTATAAATAAATATTTTGAAAAATAAAAAGATAACATTAGAAAGTGTGATTATCTATATTACATTACAAATAGAATATTAAATAATAAAACATGACATTTAAAATGTGATTATTATATTATATCATGACTAGAATACTACAAAGTTTTTTGTATCTATATTTTATAAAGAATAAAATATGGTATTTAAGAGATGACTATATATTATATTACTAATACCTTACACACACACATATACACACGGTTCATTTTTTTGGGATTGCAAGAAGGTACTTATATTAGTGGTATATCTTGATCTTATTTTCTTCACTATATTATATACCACTAATTTTTGTTTGGGATGACCTATGTTAAGATAATAATGGAGAAATTTTATAAGATCATTATTTACACTTTGTTATGAGTTTTTTAGGATTTCTTTCAATTAGATTTCAGATTATATTTCTGAGGAGACTGTTCAACTTGTTGAACAATAATGTTCTTCTATATATGTAACCAAATCATAGATTGATGTGGTAAGAAAGGAGTATGGGAAACTTCTCAGAGTGAGCAGTGTCTCACCCATGAGAGCTACCTCTCACCATTTCCAAAATCATTATATTCCATTAATTTTAATTTGGTATTCGAGCCTCATTGGGGACGCATTGAGCTTCTGCTAATATATTTGGAAGTCTATGAAGGTTGTTTCAAAATCGTTGGTACAACATTGTATCTTTTCGTGGCATATAGCTTAAGAGTGAGTCGACATAGAGAGTAATGACATATCACTAGTGCTAGACAACTCTATGGTTCCACTAAAGACTATTTCCCTGCTTCACTATCTTCAAATGAGTGGACTTTGTGGTGGAGAATAATTGAATGATAGACAAGTTTTATGTTGAGCACCATTGTGGGATGGTGTGAGCTAATATGTAATCTAACTAGCTAATATTAGTTCAGCTCAAGCAAAGGTATTGTGTTAAGGAGGCACCAACCAAAGTTGATGCATGAGTAGCCATCTCTATAAGACACATTTTGACCAAACTCAAAGGGGTCATGTAAATTTCCAAAAAGAGAAAAAAAATTCACTCCAATTGTAAATTTTGTATAAATTAGAATTAGCAAAATTCAGTTAGAGCCAAGTGTCCAAATTTTGGAAGAATTTGGGGCTTAGAGGTTGTTAGTTAGTTGGATGAGCTGTTATCTGGGGCCAATAGGGCCTTTGCATTTATAATTAGAATATGTTGATGTGTTATATAGTTTTAGAATGCTGGACAAATATCCCATTCGAGTTTGTTTAGTTGAGACATTATCGTGTACCAATCCTATTATATAGAGGTATGTATGTACTAAAGGGAGAAGCAAGCTCCTTGTACATTAGAAAAGAAAGATTTTAGAGAGAAGGTTTGCAAGGGTCTTTGTACATTTTCCTTGATTTATAATGAATACTTCTTTTTTTAATCTCCTCTATGAACTTGTGCATGATTTCACTACTAAAACTATTTGTAAATATAGTCATATACAGTTTACTTAGACATGAGAATTATTTATTTTGTCTCATTAAATATACATATGATCTCTACTGCAGATATGGTTTTATCATATATGAGAACCACTTAATCTATTCTTGGCAATTTACATTGGTGGACGACTATGACGTGAAGGGTTCAAATACAATTGGATCCTTGTTTGATTTCTAGGTATAATTACCACTCAATATTAGAGAAGGAAATATCGACATAAGAACCTTGTGATTACCATCTTATGAGCTTAGTGTTATATTTTCAGATGAAAGCAAAGCCTCGAACAATGTATAGTTGTTCATGTAATAAAAAGAGACAACACAATCCTCTTGAAGGTGCAGAATGAGCATACGACAAAAAGGCGAGTCACAGTGAGGCCAAAAGGTCACCATATATAGTTTTGTTGCACCTTAGAGAGGAATAGTGGAGGCTACTAGTTCAAAGACAACCGTTGTTTAGAAGAATGTGGGTTGAGGGCCTAAATGAAAAATGCCATGAAGACTCAAGTCGAGGCCAAAATTATTCTACAATAGTAGGGAGTTAGCTCAATCGATGCTGAGTTTTATAAATAAAATACATCGTCGCCCTTTGACCCATTGTGGGACCAACCCAACCAAGATCAATTTTTCTTAAGTCAGATATTATTATAGTTGGGGCTAAGGTGAGTCAACGTGGTTGGATTTTCAATTAAGTCAGTGTGACCCACCAACAAATTTTAGACATTCATTGAGATTATCTCTCACATACATCATACAATCATTGTCTAATCTATATTTTATTTTCATTTATTTTTTGTTGTCCAAAACATAATCAGTCACTTATTTGTTATTTTCCAAAGAATGGGTTAAGAGTTATCACAATCCTCCCAATTATAAGTTGATTCTTTCACAACCATCTACCCCTGATCTCTACTCATTTCTGTTAGAGAGACAACTTCATAAAATTATTTTATAGAATTTTAATTCTCCTAAACCCTTTAAGCAACATCCTACTTTCCTTTTGGGTTTCCACTAGTCTTTATCTCCCACTTGTTATAACTGGAAAATTATTTTCTTTCTTTCCCATAATATTTTCCTGAACAGAGCCAATTTTCATGGCATTATCTCCAACCATGGTGAATTTTTTTTCTAGTCTCTCTTTTGTTTTCTTGCTTTTACCCCTTCCTGGGCATAATTGTTCTCCTTGACAGTTAGGTTTTAGCTCCATCTAACAGCTCTTAACCCATTATTAGGATTGTTAGCAATACATAGTGACTTTTATTTTATTCACAACTAAAATGTCCATATTTTATATCAAAATTATAAATATTTACAATCATTGTTTTGATAGGTGAAAATATTGTCATTTAATAATTTCCCAATCATTAATTATCAACCTGAGGATATCGTAGACTTACGAGGCACATGCACAATATATGCAGAATTGAAGCCAAATTAACCTAATCTAGTGCTTAAAATTGAAGCACACAACTGAAATTAAGCACACGATTAAATTTATAAACACAACTAAAATTGAATTGCATAAATTAAATTAATCTAAAAATATGAAATTTCATAAAAGAAAAACAACACATGAAAAGTAACAAAGGATAAATAACAAATAGCGAAAACAAACACATGTGAGCTCACATTCACAATAAGGAAATCTTAATCTATTACATCACACTGAGTTACAATCCTCTCCAACCATAACCTATGTGACATAACATACTCAAATGGAGAGAGAGCACTCATATTTATACATGAGTTGCTTTGAAATGGAGATAAGAAACTCATAAATATAACTCCACTTTTCTCTTAACCAATTTGACACATATACCTTTATCCATGATTTTTCTTGCATGGTATATGTTTGACTCCTATCCCAAATCTTTTTCCAATCTTGAATAGAGTTCGAAATTGAACCTTCGAGGCCACATAAGAGTGTCTTGGAAGCTTTCAAATCACCTACACATGTCACCAAACTTATTCCACATTTAGGTATAAGTAAATGCTTTTTATTTTTCTAACTTTTAATCATAAATTCACTTAAAATGCATGAAAATAAATAAATTGGAAATAATAAGGGATACCCATAATCAACGTGAAAATGGTATGTAAATGGTAAATGGAGATATATAATATGGATAAATGTGCGGAATAATGGAAGGAAAAGAGGATGAAAATACGACAATTCGGAGACTCAAGAATATTTTCCTAACTTTTTACTTTTCTAGTCATTATAAAAGAAATAAAAATATGAATCATTTAGCCAAGGGTGTTATACTTCATGTAGTCTTCCTCAGTCTTGGGGTTATCCAACTAGACTTCTAAATTTCTTAAATCATTTTCATATTATGACAACTAAGCATCTAAGAATTGTCTCTTTTTCTCATTGTTGGTGCTTCCATGAATCTATTTTTCACCCCTACCTCTATTTTTAACAACTTTAAAGACTATTCCCTCATCTTCTAGGAAATCATGTTCATTAATCAACTTCAATTTAGTCGTAGACACAATTCCTTTTCCTCTATGGTAGGGCTCACTTAGATGGTTGTTGAGAGACAAATTTTTGTCTTCGTGCCCTTTCATCTGCAACACAATCTCAACACTTTCCTCCTTTTGGAAAACCTGTCCAAATTATCCACCCCGGAATATGTTTTTACATTCATTCAGCAAAAAAATATTTTCTAAAGGTAAATACATTGCGTTCTAATCTATGATTTCCTTCTTTGCATGTTCACTTGAAATATCATTCTCCTTTATCACCTGAGATTGATTTCTCTTCCTTATACTAGTTGAACTATCCTATTTTTATTTTTCTCTTAGGTCCCTATCTCCCTCCATTATGAAAAACTCTAATGGTTGTCGTCCCTCGTTACCTAAAAAACTTGCATCCACATATAATCAATTGGTTTTAAAAACACAAGGCCCTTTAGCCTCCTCCTTTTCCAACAACTCTTCATGTTGGTTTGGACACTTTTCACAATCCATGAGACTCTCCACTAGTCTCCTCTCTTCATCATCCTAACCAAGCAATCGTCCCTTCTCAGGTCTGTAAAGGTGGAAATCTTTTATCTTATCTCTCTTTCTTGGACCTTCCACAAGTCCCCTCTTCTCATATTAAAGGAGTGGTCCTTTTTCTAAGCTGCAGTAGTGAAATACACCTTCCTTAGGTTTAGTTTTTTTGAGCTCTACTTCCTCCATCCAGGATTTCCTTAAATACCTTACCCTTATTTCGCCCAACTCTCTAAATTTTGGGAATTTCTTCTTAAAATCCTTTTGACTAACAAATAATTTGAACCTTATCCTAAGGTTCTATCTCTCCCTTTGGTCTTTTCTTTCTAGAAGCATATTCACTAAATTAAGCTCCTCCTTTAGCTCAACCATCCCCTTATCAAATTCCTCCTAGCTTAATTTCCTCCTCATGCCATTTATCTTAGCATCATTTTCTCCTCTACTATGCATTTTACTTGAACCTTCATCATCATCACTAGTGGTCCTCCTCTCCCTTCTCTGAATGTGCTCCTCCATTTTCATCGTGAGCTGCAACCTAACCTTGTAACAAGGCTCACCTCACTTGTTATCCATACACCTCACCTCCACCTACCTATTGGTGTCCCTCTTGGTTCTGTAGTAACCTTGGTGAAAATTTCATTTAATAATAGTTAATAAAAGAAGAAAATAATACCATAGGTAAGGTACACTTATCCCAAGATGAATTTTTGGCAAAGATATCCTAGTGGGCATCACTAGATGTGTGTGTTTTGGCTAAGGAAAATATGCAAAGGCCAAGGCAAAGGCATAAAAAGACAAAAAGGAATTTTTGGCACATTTATTGATGAAAATAAAGGAATTTAGGAGAAAAGGAAGGTAAAAAGTCACAAGTTGTATATGAGGAGGAAAATGATCGAAAATAATTGAAAATGAAGAAAATATAGGTATCATTCATAAAAAGGCTTCTGAGGATTAGTGGGCATGCTTTGGTCAATTCAACCTTTTGTCAGTCCATGTTTGGAGGTATCTCATTTCTCTCTCTCTCTCTCTCACTCTTGGTCACTTCGAGATTTGCTGGAGCACTCTAGCTTTGATCAAGCATGGAAAAGATTTCATGTAATAAACCAATGAAAGGATCTATTAGCGTGGAGTGCTGCAAGCATGTGATAATTGGTGATATTGCTAATATCCAAAATCCTTTTGTATAAAATTCTTGATTGATCTGTCCGTGGTTCTGTAAATCAAGGAAGTTTTAATAATCGAAGAGAGAATAGGTAAAAACATAAGGGACTGGTACCATAAATGTTCCACCATTCTTTAAACCATTCAGGTGTGGGGTCTTGTTCTTCAAATTTTGTGTAACTTGCATCCCATGATATCTAAAAGAAAACTGCACATTATACAAAAATGAGTTAGTTTTATTTTCAAAACACAAACCTGTATACCAGGCTTTCTCTTGGTGTTCATGATTTTCAAAGTTCTGAAGGTTGGGTAGCAATAGGAAGCGATCAATGTAGATTTCACAGCAGATTAGATTTTCGTCTGCATCTTTGTGTAATGTGAAATCAAGATTTCTCAAATCTTGAAGAAAGCTTAAAGCTTCAAAAGCTTCATCATTTATTTGCATTTGATCATCCCATGAGAAATAATGTTGTCTAGTTCCATTTCGATATTTGATTTCTTTCATTGGAAACCAATCTGCTTGATAATCGAGTAGAGGTTTCTGCAGACTCAAAGTGTGAGAACCATCATTCAATGTGAATCTCATTTTCTGAGATTATTTACATCATTTCTCTGTAAAAATTCCCGACTAAGAAGATCTACGAAGGAATTCTTAACTCCAGAAATGAACTCTACATCAGAACAATATTGGGCCAATGTCATTATCCATCTAACAATTGCTGCATATTTAAAGTCACATTTATGGAGAGCAAACTTAAGGGCTTAGAAATCTGTTTTGACTGTAAAATGTTTATAGATCACAAAATCTTCGAATTTTGCAATGCCAAGGCAGACAACTCTAAGTTCATTCTTTAGGCTGGACCATTTTTTTTGTGTAGTTGGCCAGATTCCAGAGGCATACTAGAAAATTTCATATTCCATTTTCTTTTTATTAGGATCATGTTGGTAGAAAATTACACCCCATTTGATATCACTGGCATCTGTAATGATGGTTTTCAGCCATTCTTCATTGATTGTGCTTAAAGGAGAAATATTCATAATTTTTTCTTTAATTCTTTTGACTGCCTCTGTTAAATCCTTTGTCCATGGAATTGGATCTTTTTATAATCTTTTATTCAGTAAGACTCTATCTTGGGCACAATGTCTGACAAATTTGGAGATGTAATTCAAACTTCCCAAGAATCTTTGTAGTTGAGTTTTATCAGTGATTCTGTCTAGAAATTTATCTATGAAATCAAGACTATGTTGCATAATGTAATATGATCCATATTGCATCATATCCCAAGAAATCTATCATAGTCTGAAATAACTTCGTTGATAAAACTATACCTTTCTCTTTGACTCTCTTGTAGAATATATTAAGATGCTTTATATGGGAGGGAATATCTGCATAATGAATTAGAACATCATCAATATATTTCTTCATGAAATCATCCATACCTTCAAAAGTTTCATCCATAATCCTTTGGAAGGCGGATGGAGAATTTACTAGTCCAAAGGGCATACTATTCCATTCAAAATGTCCTTTTTTGTATTGAAAAAGCTATTTTCCACGTATCTTCTTCTTTTATCCCTACTTGTCAGAAACCAGAATTTAAATTGGACTTGAAAAAGATTTTTGATTGTGATATCTCAGACAAAAGCACTGAGGGCTTTGGAAAGGGATAAGCATCATAATCAAGAATATTATTCAGAGGCTTGTAGTTTACTACCAATCTTGGTTTTCCTTTGACAATCTCTGAATGCTTGTTTACATAAAATCCAAAACAAGCAATAGGTCTATGAGACTTCCTAATCAAACCTTTTTGCAGTAAGGATTTTATTTCTTCTTTACAATACCTAAGTTGTTCAAAATTCATCAGTATTACCTTTGATCTTCTGAGGTTTCCATGAAATTCCTTTTTCAAAGGCAATTCTACTTCATGTTTATGAATATGCCAAAAGGCATTTGGATCTTCAGAACAACAAGATTTTAGTTTCTGAGAGATCTCACCTATTTCTTTATCAAATTTTCCTTTCAAAAGATTTTCATCAAGCTTAAGCATTTCTTTCTTCTTCTCCATATTTGCCAAGGTATTCTATAACCTGTCAATTTTTCTCAATATATTAGGAATGAATAAAAGAATAGAAATAATCTATACCTTTGAAGAGAAGAAAATATCCCCATTTTTGTGATTTTTCATCATAAGAGCTTCCATGTCTTCTGAAATTGCTCAAGAAAGGAGTTCCTAAGTACATAGCACAATCAATCCCTGTGAGTAATGGAGCATGAACTTGAATTCCTTTAGATTGAGAAACGAAGAAATCTATTATATATTCTTCCATTGTCTATCTTTCTCCACTTGCAGTGACAACTCTTGGACACTTTGTCTTTTGTCTTTGAGGATAGGGAATTATAGTGCCACATACTATGTTCAATCTTGAACCTGTATCAATTACAACCTTCCACCATTATATGGAAGAACCAATTCTGATTTTCATTTTTACACAGTACATTACATCTACGTTCATTGCATTCATTCCTAATCTAGATATAGGATCTTCAAATTCTTCATCTGGAATTTCAAAGTCTTCAGATTTGAAAATCCCTTTCAATGGATCAGGATATGGATTAGACAGTCTTTTTGGTTCTTTCTGTTCTGTCTGTGAAGATTATTCTTTTGTGGGTTGTGCATGTAAAGAATGTATATTGTGCCCCTGATGTGCTTTAATGCATAACCTTTGATTCTCTCTAACTCCTTTTCTGAGATCTTTGATAGCTTGACTAATTAGTAAGCTTCATGGATGTAAGTGTGACTGCAGCAAGTTCATTATTGATCTGAGGATAACCATAAAAATTGACAAGAATGCCATGCATTAGGCAACCAATCATGTTATTCACAGGTAATGAAGTCTGTTGATCCATATATGTAGTATTATCTGGGTTCATTGCCACAGATTTTTCCCAAGAAGGAATGAGGACAGGATCATAATGAATTTCTACCTTAAGCCAAGAATCAAGGAGTCCTTCGAATCCACTGATGATTTTGCTAGTTGCATTTATTGGAGAAATGTCATCTACTAAATATGTGTAGTAGCAAACCAACATGGAACTCAATGTATACAATATTTCTACTTCAGAACAATTGTCAATATTCCATGAATATGTGGAAGAAACAGACCAATCTTTATGATATTCTGATTTCATGACATATCTTTTATCAGGAGTAGGTGACCAAGAAGAATTCCAAGAGCTTCTATCAGTAACTTTATGTACAGTTGTATCTTTGGGTTCTTCTTCGTCAGAAAATGAAATCAGATCAAGAATGTCTTTTGCTATCTGAAAAGTTTCTTTATTAGGAGGAGAAAAATTATTCACATGAAACTCTAAATCTTCTAGAGTAGGAGGAGCAGAGGGTGCTGCTTCAAATTTGTTGAGTATTGTATCCAAACTAGAAGGCTTATCAGGATCATCTCCTGATTTCAACCACTCAGAAACTATCATTTTATGTCTAGGGCTTGAAGAGTTTAGACTAGAAAACATGTTAGGATTAGCCATAGGAGCATAGAAAAAGGTAGTTTCTGGTTTAGGAAAAATGATATCACCAGTATTCTTAATTTTTTATGGAAGAGTAGTAGGAACAACATGGAAAGGCAATTGATATTGAGGATCTAAGAAATAAATAGTAGCTTTAAAAGTAGGATCAAGAGTGTTTTTCTTTTTCATAATTTCAACGAAAGTAGAGACAACACAAACTTGTTTCTTTAGTACTTCAAGTGACGTTTTTAAGCTTTTCATCATATCCTGATTCTAATCTGTTACTGAATGTACTTTGCCAATAGATTTGCAATTATCATTAATCCCTTTTTCTAAAACGTCAATAGTTTTAGCAATATGCAAATCATTTGATCCAAGAGTTTTTATTCCATCTAGTAATTGATCTCTGGTAAAATCTACCTTTTGAAGAATTTTACCAATTATTTCTTGGAGCATTTTATATTATATGGTTGCATATTGATGATTTCTTTCTAGATGTTTAATTAAACTATCTAGAGCAAGATTTGTCCAGTTTGTTGTTATAACCGATTCCCTGTCTGAAAGATGAGACTGGTCAGACTAAAGAGGAAGTAACTTAAAACTATTATCATCTTGTCTGATAACAAGATTTTTATGAGGAATTACTGTCTCAGTGCTAAGAATAGTGCCATCTATTAATTCCCATTTGTGTTGTGGCACTTCTGTCTGTAAGGCTGACCCTTGCATCATATTCACTCTAAGGGTTTTACAGATGTGTTGTAACAAAAGCTACCTTTTCATCTTAACAAATTGTAAATGTTTTGGAACATTTGATTTTGGCAACATATTTTTATATTTATCATCTATGTGAGGGATGATAAGAGGTCCATGAATTTCAACTAGATTTTCCTTAATCTTTGTTTTTATATATTCACAAGATAGATTCTTGAACTTTTTGACCAAAGCCATTTCTACTTAATTTGTACTTGCATAATAAAATTCATAAAAAGAAATCCATTGGTTATTCTGTTCCATCCAAGCTTTCCAATTTTTATTGTTGGCTTTGTTGATTGTTGACCTATCTTTCTTTGAATAGGTTTTCAGTTCTTCACAATATCTATACCGTTGCTGATCAGTATACAGATCCCAATTAAACATTTTCCTATACCATTCATTTGAGGAATCATAAGGACTTATTCCTTTGTATATATTAAGAAATTGAACGATTTCTTCATCAGAAGGAAGTTGTACTTTACTAGGAATCTTATTCCTAGGATCCAATTTGTAGCTGGGGATTTCTTTTCGATATCCTAAGCCTTTTGTAGTAGATTTTCCTACTAATTGAAGTAAATTTTCTTCATGAGATGAAAAAGGAGTACACTTTGTACATTCATGTGTTTGATTTCTAGAACTTGGAAAAAAACAAATCATGTTTATTCTCCTTCTATCTTTATCCTGTTCTTCTTTTTCATGGGGTTTTGGAAGACTAGGAGTTTGCTAACAAAATATAGGAGAACAATGAGGATGATTACATACAGATGGTTGTGGAAATTTTGGAATTTGGAATGATGATTGCATATTAATTCTCTCGAAGGAACAATATTTGAATGTGGAGACTGAAGTGTTTCTGAAATCATATTTGATAACATATGCATGTAGTTTGGATCAGAAGTAAGATCATATGAAGGACTTGGTGATCCTTTAGGAATAGATGCAATAGAGCACATTTGTGGTTTTGCTACGACTTAAGTTTTTACAAGGTTTTGTATAACAAGAGGAGGAGGAGGTCCACCATGCTCAGACTGTGCATACTCTGATTGGGGAAAGAAAAAAGTTAGAACAAGGCCATTATCTTCTCAAATAGAAGTTTGAGTAGTGATAGGTTGTGGAAAGGGAGAAGTACGAATAGAATCCCAATTTGTGACCCATTTCTATTGGTGGTTTAAGGTCTCGACGATATATCATTTGAGGAGCAACAAGATTTAATACATAGTCATGAGTGATTATTGTAGTGAACTCAGACGTTTCACAAACTTGTTGGACAACAAAAGGAGTGGTATTCTTATAAAATCTGATGACACATTGCCAATGAATAGCGACATTATTGCTATTATATTCAAAATCATCATATCCATGTGTTTGGATGCCGAGCATTAGAGCATTGATGGCATTACGATCATTTAAGGAAATAGAAAAATCAGGAACATAGGACCAATAAATTGGACCATAGGCTAATGTTGCTTGACGTCCTCCAATTAAAGCTTTATGAAAAGTTTTCCTTCGGCGATCAAAAACACAAGAGAAGACAACAATGTCTTGACCTTTTGTATGTAGTGGCTGAATTCCAATTTGGATATGACCAAAACGAGCAAAATTGAGACCAACTTTTAGTGCAGTTGTAAACTCAGATTGCTTCAAAATGTTTACTGTTTGAATGAGACGACTATTACTAGAGGTTTGTAGAATTTCTTCTTTAACCTTATATCTCGAGTATTGTATAGTGTCTAATAATCCCCTATTTGTATAGACATCTTTGGGGTCTATTTTTGGTAAAAACCAAGAACCAAACTTACTCTGTTCATTTAATAATGTAATATATTTATCATGGATGATAGTGTGAAAACCAAATTGTATTTTTTCATTACATTCTCTTTCTTCTTATTTTCTGAGAATTTCATCAAAACTTTTCTCACTAAACTCATGAAGAGAACTTCGTGCTGGAAAAAAATTAACCATAACCAATGATTTCTAACAACATGAAGAAAGAGGAAATACTTTCAACCTCACTCTGATACCAACTACAAAGCGCACACAACGGAAGTGAGAATGTAGAAATGTGGAAATAAACAAAATGCGTGACTGATACTTCAATCATAGAGAGGGAAGAGACTCACCTACTACGCAATCTAGCATCAAGAATTTGTTTTTGAATATATTTGAATACAAATGCCAAAAAGAGTATTAGTTCATAATAAGTACCAGGTCTGCTTAATCGCTCCAATATCTGACAATTCTTTTGAAAAATATCCTCGTGCCTGTTAACACCCAGGTTGTTCCCTATGACTCCCAAGGGAATACGGCCAGGGTAACCACTAACCAATCTTTGGATTATAGATCCTAGCCTATCTATCATCAGAGAGGCCTCTCTCTTTAAGTTTCAGATATGCCTTGTGAGGTTTTTAGGCTAGTTAAGAGTTCAGTTTCCTGTTTAAGACTTTGGTTGGTGAAATTTTGTTATAAGAAGGGCATGAAAGTGCAGAAGATGCTAGTCCATTGGGCATATGGAGTTAGAAAAGTGGAATAATTATGGTGCCTGTGATGGAGAAAGTTTTGCTGCAAGGCTAGATGGCTATTGTTAATATAATTTCTGATTTAGTGAGTGAAACAACGAGATATGGAGTTACCAACAGTGTGATATCAACTTGAACAATAATCTCTACTTAGTAGCATAATGAATTACCAAATAGTGACTGTGATATATTCAGAGCTTATTGGAGCAATTAAGAATTCCAATTTAAACAGCTAAAACTTATGAAAAACATTTATAGTGAAGATAGATTGAGATCAGGGTGTCTCCATGGACAAATCCTGAGGTATTCTTTTTCTTTCTTTCCTAGCTTTAGAACAACATGTGAGAGGGATGAGTTAAAACAAATAACAGAAAAATTAACAAAGATAGAAAAACACTTATTATATCAAGCCATAGCACTAGAATCATATAGCATTCAATGGTTCCAATCACAACATGCACCAGTAAGACTCAGTTCCTGTAAACTCTGAGCTTTATTTATAACATCCTTCTGAAATTTACAGCCGAGTTCTCAGTCCTTCATAAGAGAAACAACATAAACCAATAACACACCAACCCCTTGGAAGTGTATGCGAGGGGGAATATATACAATAGGTTTTACAAAATATCTGACTGCTGAGTCATTTGATACATTAACTGTGCTCACCAACTTTTACAAATATCCGATAAGAAAGTTATTGCTACTATAAATGTAAAATAAATGGTTTTCAATGCTGTCAGGCCTCTTCTTGACCTTTGGAGGAGGCTGAGTCGGTTGAGCGTTCTTCTTTAATGCTGAATGATGTGTCTTTATATTCTGTCCTGCTGTAGCTTTTCTTGGCCCTGCTACCTGTAGTTGTCATTGTTGCTTTTGGTGGCTGAATCTTCATGCTGAGGTGGCTCATTCCACCTTTCGGTCATAGTATGTGTATCACACTTTCTGAATGTGATGAGTTATATATTTTGATGACAAAACTTAGATGAAGCCTCTTATTTATAATAATAATTGTATCATGTTGGCCCACCAATCCTGCGTAGGCAATTGATGCCTCAAAATTGCATCCATGGTCTCATCTGCCTCTGTGTATTTGTAGAAATTCGTAGGCGTTTCAAACAGATGGCTAAGCTCATTCATAATAAAAAACAGAGTCTCTATTCTGTCATAGAGACTTTGCCCAGATGCTGGCCCTGTTTCCTGTGAGCTTCTTGATCCTTCGCTGATCTGATTAGTGGCAAATGTATTCACCCTCTTTGCATAAACTTCATGTGATAGAAGTTTTCCTGCACTGTTGAGTAAGCTGGGGAGACCTCTGCCCTGTAATGCTGCAAATTTGTCCATGAACCGGTTTACCTCTGTTTGCATATCTTGGCTCCTTCTGTTCAATGTTTGTACCAGGCTTTTAAGTGTGAGGACCCTCTTAACTAGCTGGATAGTCTCCGTCCTTCTGGAGATCCCAATTGCTGCCAGCTGAGGGCCTATCCTGTTATTGAGCACATTGATCAATCTGTTGGCTACCTTAGGCATACTGCCTAGAGATGCCCTTGCTCTATGCACTTCGCTTTGTGCTTTACCTATGAGCTCCATTTGCTCATGAATGGTTTCAATGTATTGCCATTGGTCCGTTATTGATTGGCCAATGTGTGTCCACAAAACTCTTCTGATTTCAGCCACCACTTTGTCAAGGGTGAGCTCCTTCTCCATCTCTTTTATCCTTTCCTTGAGAGTTTTTATTTCTCTCCCTTTCTCAGCCACATTCTGCTTTGATTTATCATATTTCTCATTTAGCTTGGCCAACTCATCCTTGGCTTCATTCAGTTCTGTCATCTGGGCTTCTAGGGCCTGGACCTCATTCAACAGTTTCTGCATGTCCAGGCTCGGAGCCTGCTCTGTAGATGGTGTTGCTGCTGATGTAGATGGTGCTGCTGCTGATGTAGATGGTGTTGCTACTGCTGTAGATAGTGCTGCTGCTGCTACTTCTGTGTGAGGAGGAGTGATATTTGGAGGCTCCTCAAGGTTAATAACCTCTGGAGGGGGCTGAGAAGTCTGGCCTCCCTCTTTCTGCTGTAGGGCTGCCTATAGTGCAGCCTCTGTGTATTCCAACCTCCCTTCTGTCTGCACTAGTTGCTTGTGCAGTGCTACCAGCAATGTAGCTATCTCTTGTTCTTGCTTCTGCTGAGCAACCTCATCTGTTTGGGGGTGAATGGTTGTTGGGAGCTTCACCTTCTTTCTTAGGGCTGCCAGGTCTACATCCCTTATCTTCAGCAGTGATTGTTTGGCTTTGGGATCCTTGGGATCATGCCCCAGCTCTATAATTATATCTTCCAAAGACTTGATCCTGTTGTCTTTGGCTAGGGAGGATGCTTTCTCCAACTCCAGTTGGGCAGCTGTATTGTTTAGGCTGTTTTCTTGCCTTTTTGCCAACATTGTCTTGTCTATCAATGTTGCGTAGACCATTTCACCCGTTTGCTTATGAAGTTCTATTTGGTCCATGGGGTGAATGTCTTTTTCCAGAACATCCAGGTTGGTTCTTATGTAGTCTGCAGCTGACTGTGGCTGCACCGCGGTGGGGATGAAATGACTCATGGTCATTTTTCCTTCTGAAATGTCATAGGCTGCCATGAGCCTCTGCTGATTTGTGGGGGCCATCTTTAGCAATTGATTGTAGATTTGGAGCCTGAGTGGCTCGTTTCTCCTCTTGATATCGGTGAACTGTTGCTTGATGCCTGCCTTTGGTCTCCTTTGATGGCTTGAGGAGCTGACCTCTCCTCCAGGATTTCTCTCTTGTTCCTGCTGAAAGGAACTAGCAGATACCTCCATGCTCAGTGGGCCCATTATCACCGATTGCCCCATAAGCATTTCTTCTTCAGAGAGGGGATTTAATCTCTGCCTTTTCTCCCCTTGATTTGTGGACGTTGTAAGGGGAGTCTCCTGCTCTCTGTCCCTCTTCTTTCCCTTTTCCACCTTTTGTGGAGTTTGGAGCACTAAGGTCTCCACCATCTTCTCTTGCCCAGAAGGCATGTTCTGTTGAGCCTGTTGCTCAGTAGGTGCTGGGGCCTCAGCCATTTGTTCTTGCTGCATAGGCTGCCCCTCTTCTTTAGGCTCTTCTTGTTATTCTTGTTGTTGTTCTTGTTGATGTTCAACCTCCTTCTCTACTTGCTGCTCTGTTTGTTGCTGTGTTCTAGGAGGTGATTGTTCCTGCTCCACCTGCTTGCCCTTGTATTTATTTGTTTCCTGTTGGGCACTTCCGGCTACTTGCTGCTGGGCTGTGGAAGATGAGGCAGCTGCTCCAATTTGCCTCTGACAGGAGGAAGAAACCTGCCCACAATGTTCCAAGTCAGCCTCTTTCTCAATATTGCTAATTTCTCTTCTTAGCATTTCTTCTTTGCTAATTGGCTCTTCTAAGGTGCCTTCTTCCCCGCTTAGGGCATTGGCATATTTCTCAACGTGAGGGATTTTCACATGGACATAGCCACCCAATTTATACTTTATTCTCCTAAGGGAAATGAAGTGATTAGGGTCATAAGGCACCCACTTGAAACTGGTCTGAAGTTTGAGGGTCTCTAGAATCCTATCAGCTTCCTTCCACCCTTCTTCCTTCTTATTGTACAAAAAGGGACCCAACTGATTTCTTACTTTTAGCTGCACCTTCTTGTTTTTAGCTTGGCAATAAACAAAGTCTGCATTTCCAAACTGCCTGAAGTACTCTAGGGCAAAGAGTCTCATAGGGACATATTTTGGCAGCCTATAGGGACTCAGCTCACAGCCATATACTCTGATTACTATATGGTGTTGGTAGAAGTACCAATCACCAATGTTGTATGCCTTTGAGAGTTGAAGGATTCTCTGCATTTCATCTGTCAATCTTGGGGGAGGGGCACCCAACAACAAGGTCATAGCTGGATGAATAAATAGATCAATAAATTCACAGTAGGTGTAGGGTGAATAAGGCAGAAGATGGCAAACTGAACTCCAAAACACAACTAACCTTGGGCGTCCTTGGGCATCTAGCTTCTTTAGAGGAACGGGGAAGGCATCAAGCTGATAGAATAAGAATAAATGATATATGTACCTGGTGTATTTAAACACCTTTTCCCTCTCCAGATTCATTAATTGCGAATGAATCTTATTGGCAATAAAAGTAGCAAAGTCATAATGTACAGTAGGAGGCATTCCTGGGGAGAAAATGGACAGCATTGCTATGATGGTTTCATCCACATCCTCATATGTCACATAATCCAGGATGTAACTGATCAAATCTACCATCATTTTTCCCAGCTCATTAAGATATGGATATGCTATGGGAAGGGGAGCGGTCATAGATTGATACTCAGGCTAAATAAACAATTGGTTAACCCTGGAAATCTGATCCCTGGAAAAGTTTCCCCCTTTTTTTATCAAGTCCTGGAGGGAGAGAGGAGTTAGGGGCTTTCCAGTATGAAAGTGCAGCATTTCATTGATGGCCTCAGGGGTGATATGGAACAATACAGAGCCTGAGGGGCTGAGGACGTCTCTGTGATATGGGTCATAGCTGGACATGCATTGCTTTATCAAGTCTGGGAGGACATTGACTTGAGGGAGGTTGTAAATGGGTATGTGGGAATCCCAAATTACTAAGGTGTCAGCCCCACTGAGATGTTGGGCCTTCAATTCATTCATTAGGTGAATATTAAACTTGGCTGTCATGGGCATGGAGTCTAACATCTGGTAATGTTTATCACCTAGGGCTTTCCACTCTAGCTCTCTCTGTGGGGTATTCAGAGGTTGAATATTTAGGACTATTGGTGTCTCCATGGCTAAGCAGTGGTTATGACTTGGTGCTGGACTGGTTTTAGCGGGCAGGAGACCACAGAGGGTTAATTTTGCAGAGGTAAAGTCAATTGTAAGGGTAAATGAGGTGTGATAAAGGTGCTAAATACTTAACAAGAGTAATTTGATAGATTGCAGGAGCAGGCAACTCAGTTTTCCTGGTGAATTATGCCGTTTAGGTTTACAGTCCACGAATGCGCGGACAGAGTGGGAATTTGGGGAAGGGTGGATATATATGGGTTCAGCAGGTGAAATTACACCTTGCAATTACGGGGAATGCTAGTTTTTCCAGGAATTTAATGGTAAAAACAGGTTTGTTTTACTCTTGTGAATTCAGTTTTGGAGAAACATGGACGTAACTTAGCTCTGAAAGGATGCTCTGGATAAATACCTGGTGAATTTCCGGTAATGGTGACAAGTACAGGTGGGTTGTAGGTGGCAGCATTCTTCAGGTCGATTTCAGCAAGTTGGCGACAGTGGATGTAATTCTCATGCAGAGGAGAGCAATAGTTCCTTCAGCAAAAAAGAGAAAAAACGCGAAAAAACAGCTAAATATGGACTTTTGGCTTATTGGCGCACTTTTTGGATGACATCAGCATGACGTCATCAGGTGGGGTCAGGGTCGAATGACATCAGCATGACGTCATCGGGTGACGTGGCAGTCTATGAGTGGTCCACGGGGATTGCATAGGTGGCAGACACGCAGGAGCACTGGCGGTCGAGGGTGCTGACAGGGCGCCAAGTGGACGTGACGTGGGTGGGCCATGGTGATGGCGTGGGTAGGTAGTTTTAGCAGAGTGGTAAGCGGGTTTTCTCAAACCGCCCTCTATACGGTCGTGGTATTGTTAGAGGGCGCTCCAAGAGACTATAGGGGGCGACGCGTGGCGGAGGCCTGACGTCACCCTCTGACAGTTTCTCGGAAGGTAACATTCGGTCGCTGATGCCCATCCGATATGATGTGGGCCGTCGGATGGGAGGGCCCAGATCCGACGGTCGACGGAACGATAAGGTGCGTTGGCAATATTTGACTGCGGGGAGAATAAAATATTGTTTTCTTTTGAAATTCGCGCCTAGCGGAAACTTTGGAAAAGTGGGTTTTCTGGGTTATTTCATCATTTGCGGGTTAAATGGGTTTTTGCAAAGGTTTATTAATAAAGTGGGTTTTAAGGCTATTAATCCGAGCAAATCTCGGATTAATCCCTAGGATTAATTCTTTGGCACTCCTTGGGTTGCGCTCAAATGTTTTTTTAGCGCATGAAGACCTTCAAAGTCATACATAGAGCTATAATGCTCGGGGAAGGGGATACATAGATTTTGGGTTTTTTCCAAGTTTTACATAGTAATAGGGGAATACGGGGTATAGGGAGTTAGATAGTAATAAGTTAGTAGTTAATATGAATGAAAGAGGTGGATGGGGGGGAATACTAAGTTTTTATGAAATCAACTTAGTTTTTAGGAAGTAGATCAAAATGGAAAAAATATTTGCACAAGAAATGTGGCTTTCAAAGAAACTCAGAACCAACAAAAGACATTGATTTTCTTTGTGTACATGGGTGGCATAGGGATGTTAGTCATGAATGGGATAAGGGGTGATTTGGAAGTTAGACATGCTCCATTAGGCTTCTGCAAGACTGCTGCAAATGGGTCATTTGTACTGGCCCCATGTTTTCACCCTTGTTTTAGGCCAGTGAAATGCCATGTACCAAACTTTCTGCAATCCCCTCTACCTACCCACTCTATTGCCTAGCATTGTTTGTTACTTCCAAGGAGGGTGAACTTAGATTTGCAAACCCTTCTGTGCCTTTTCTTTTCTCTTTAGCTTTCTTTTGATTTTCTATCTAAAGCTACCCTTATTACTTCCAAGGCCCCAGATTAAACAGTTGGGAACCTTTCTTTCTCTACCTATCTACTACCTGCCAAGATTGAGCTGTTTGGACAGGTTTCTTTCTCTTATCTACTACAAAAATTGAAACATGGCATGACCCAGCTTAGGCTGTTGGATCACCCATCCAGAAGTAAGGCAGCATCAACCAAAACAAGTATACTTTTTCCACAAGAATATGAGATCTTTGCATCACCAAAGCAGATCATATTGGCACTTCCCTTGTCAGTCATGAAAAATGAAACCTATTGGTATAGGTATCTAATAGTCGCTCCACTTGGGGATGGTTTTTCTTTGAAAGACCAAGAACAACAGGTCAGAATGCCTTAGCCATTGACTACCGCTATCAAAACTTGAAACCTTTCTGTTTGTACTTCAAAACTTGAGGTTGTCACCTCTGTGGCACTTCTAGAATGTCAAGCTATTGGCTGCATATTTACAGTAACCTCTTGAGTTGAACTATTTATAAGCTGAAAGAAAATATATACAACTGATTATGTACAGAAGAAAAAGACTCTTCTATATGCATGGAAAATAGTCAGAATAATGCTTCAACATCCTGCCATTGACAGGACCTTCATTTAAGTCAGTCTCATCCAGATTCTTTAGGAAGTAGGTGTTGTTTCCTTGGACTGCTTGGATAACAAATGGTCCTCTCCAAAGAGAATCAAATTTCCCATGTTTTCCTTTATCTTCCCTTCTTGAATCCCACTTGAGGACTTTGTCACCTACGCTGAAATCTTCAGCTTTAGCCTTTCTATCAAAAGCCTTTTTTAACTTTTCTTGGAGAACTTGTACTCTGTTATAAACTTGGTCTCTAGTTTTCTGCAAACATATTATCTGATTGATCCTTCTTTGCATGTCATTTGGCTTAGCTTGACTTTCTTGAAGCAGTTTCATAACAAGAACCCCTAGTGATGAAGGAAATTTGGCTTCTAATCCATAGAATAACTCATATGGGCTGACACCAATGGATCTCTTGGTTGTTAGTCTATCTGCCCATAGGGCATTGACAAGTTTCTTATGCCAGTTCTTCTTATTTTCTTCCAACACCTTCTTGATGATGTTTATCAGACTTTCATTTGATGATTCAGCTAGGCCATTTCCTTGAGGGTAGTATGCGGTGGAATGACCCAAGGTGATATGAAATTTGTGGCAGAAATTCACCATTTTCTTGGATCTGAAAGAAGCAGCGTTGTATATTATTATCTTGTTGGGACAACCAAATCTAGACAATATGTTGTTCTCCAAAAACTGAATGATTACTGAATCATTTGCCTGTCTACATGGGATGGCCTCAATCCATTTGGTGAAGTAGTCTGTAAAGTGAGGATCCATTTGTGCTGGCCTGAGGATGAGGGATGAATTTCCCCAATGAAATCCAAACCCCATTGCTGAAAAGGTCTTTCTGTTGCAATAGGCCTCAAAGGGAGTGGTAGTAACTTTCTCTTTCCCTCAAATATTTGACACTTATGGCATGAGGTGGTGAAACTTTTTACATCAGGGAACAAAGTGGGCCAATAGTAACCGGCCCTTAGTATTTTATCCACAGTGGACTTCGAATACAAATGTCCACCACAATCACCTGCATGAAATTTTTTTATGACATTGTTAGCCTCATCTTCAATTAAGCAGTTTAGCAATATACCATCATGGTTTTTCCAAAGCAAATTGCCCTTTATTACACAAAATCTTGAGGCTTTCATTTTTAAGAACCTACATTTAGTTCTGGACAATCCTGGGGGAGCACACAGGTTTTGCAATATATAATAGATATCAGAATAGCACAGAGATTGTTCAAAGGCTACATTGATCTTTGGAGTCGGCAGCTCCGGTTCACTATCCAGTTGGTTGATGTCCAGGGCTTGGAAATTTGTTTCAGACATTAATTTAGCCAAACGTTTCCCTTTTATCAATTTTTTAGGTTTTATTTCAATGTCAAATACTAAGATGTTGGCAATCCATTTTCCTCTTCTGCCCTCCATGTTCTCTTGAGTGAGTATGTCTTTGACAATGGGACTTGGTACATAAGCTATAACATGGGAGTGTAGGATATAGATTCTAAAGTATTTGATGGCTTTGACCAAGGCATATGCTTGCTTTTCCATGATCTGGTATTTTAGGGGGGCATCTCTGAGAGCTCTACTAAAGAATGCAATAGGTCTCTCATTTCCTTGGTCATGTTTCTGTAATAAGACAGCAGCAATAGTATACTGGGAAGCAAAAGAGAAGATGATAAACTCTTTGTCAAATTGAGGATTTGTTAAGACTGGAGTTTGGGTAAGGGCCAACTTTATTCCTTCAAAAGCTTGATTTTATTCTACAGTCCATTTCACCTTTGAATCCTTTTTCAGCATGTTATTTAGTAATCTGCTTAATTCTGCCAAATTTGGGATGAATCTCTTGAGGAAGTTGATCTTCCCCAGGAATGCTTGTAATTATTTGATGTTCCTTGGGTGGGGCATTTGCAAGATGGCCTGTATTCTGTCTGGGTCAATCCTAATGCCCTCCTTTGAAATGATATGACCTAATAACTTACCTTCTTCCAATCCAAACAGGGATTTCTTGGGATTTAAGGAAATTCCATATTTCCTGCAAGTTGTGAATATTTGCTTTAGATGTTTCAAATGTTCTTGGTCAGACTTTGAGAAAGGTGTGAGGTCGTCTAAGTAGATGACAAGGAAATCATGGATTTCTTTGGAAAAGGCAATATCCATTGCCCTTTGAAAGGTAGCTCCTGCATTTTTCAACCCAAAAGGCATTTTGACATATTTGAAGGTTCCCCATGGGGTTGTAAATGCTGTTTTGTCCTGATCATCAGGGTGGACTAGGATTTGGTTGAAGCTTGAGAATCCATCAAGTAAAGAAATTCTTGATGCCCCCACTACTCTTTGTAGGATGTGATACATCTTGGGTAAGGGGTAATTATCTTTTAGGGATACTTGATTCAAGTTCCTTAGATCAAAACAAAGCCTTATTTCACCAGTTTTCTTTCTTGTAGGGACCAAATTTGAAATCCATTCTGAGAATCTGATTGGTGCTATTATGCCAGCTTTAAACATTTTTTATACCTCTTTCTTAATTGATGGGAGAAGAATGGGGTTGATTCTCCTCAATTTCTGTTTAAAAGGTTTCTGATTTGGCTTAAGAGGGATTGTATGTTGAATGATGGAGGTATCATAGGACTTTAAATCCTCATAACTCCATGCAAAGACATCTTGGAATTCTTTAAAGAGGTCGATGTATTTAGGCTTTTGATCGGGTGGTAGAGATGCAGATAATTTAATTATCTTGGGCTTTTCAACAGTTCCAATGTTGCACTTTTCAATGGCAGCATTAAGGGGTTGCAATTTTGGGTTTCTAGGGACATCATTTGAGTCAAAAATGTCCTCCAATGGAGTTAGGCCTGTTGGAAGAAAATTGTCTTTCCATTGTATAACTTCAGCTTCAGTATCAGTTATTTCCTCAGAATGAACTTGTTCAAGTTCTTGTATTTTCTCTTGGTCAAAGTTTGTTGGACAAAGCATTTGATTGGCTGTTTAGAGTGAGATATTTGTGTGGTGTTGTTCAGCTAGTGTTTGTGGCTCACTTGTAGCCTCTGTATCAATGTTCAGTCCTGAAAACTCTTGTTGCAACGTTAAGAAATTGTTTATCTGTGTATCATCCTCAAATACCTGCCAATCCTTGACATTGTTTGGGACAGAAGGTCTGTGTTTTATCTCAGCTGTAAAGCAATGCTGGGGTTAAAAAGGTAGTTTGCAAGTGCTTGCAAATGTGGCCAAACTATGAGCATGAGGGTTATGGGTTCTAGGAATTTTGGTTATTTGGAACTCAGTGAAGGAATTTAGTATTTCAGCAGCAGTAGACCTATAAGATCTCAGTCTTTTGTCATTAGTGACAAAGTTTCCTTTTACTTGTTGGATGATTAGGTCTAAGTCTCCTAGGATTGAAACTTTTATGGCCTGCAAGGATTTTACTAGTTTAAGGCCGAGTAAGAGAGCTTCATATTCTGCCATATTGTTGGTGCACCTGAAGTTTAACCTATAGGCTCGGCCCTTTGCATGATTGTTTTGTTTGTTATGTATCCAAACCCCTGCCCCTGCCCCTAATTTGTTGACTGATCCATCGAATTCAAGGAACCAGAGGACTTCTTGATTTAGGGAAGGATTGTCAACTGTTGTGGGACTTGGCATCAACAATTTGAGATCTTGGCTTTCATTTGGTTTGTCTTCTTGCACATTTTTATCTGTTGACTTATCAACCAATATTTCTAGATCAGGAGTTTCTTCATTTATAATCCGATCTTGTTTGAGTGTCTGGGTTTCTTCATCATTTGAGGGACCTGTATTGTCATTGAAGAGAATATAGGAGTCTATGTCAGAATGAACAACATATATGGGAAAGTTTTGAGGCTTGTCTTCACTGCTAACCATGTATTTCATAAGTGACTCTCTATATAGCCTCTTGGGTTGACCAAAGACTGAGATGGTGGCATATGACATGTCTAATTGTAGGGAACCTTGGAGTTTAGCCCCCCATGATCTTGATAACAACATTCCATATTTGGGTGGGATATCAACAACTACAACATCCATTAGAATTGTTTTATTTGTGTACTGGACCAGTGACACACAAAGATCTTTTATTAAGCCTAAACATTTGACTTGGCTGGAGTCAAATGAAAATAGGTCCTTATAAGGTCTTGTAATTTCCAGGTTGAGCCTCTCCATCACTGACTTAGGCATAAGGTTGTGAGAGGCGCCTGAATCAAACATTGCATTATGTAGTATCTTATCATGAATATGCAAGCTGACATAGAAAGGTAAGATCCCTGTAACTGCTGTCTTTCCATCAACCTCTGGACCAAAAAGCAATTCTGGGGTATCATCTAACACATTGACATTATCTTTATTACGAGTTAGTTGAAGAGAGTTCTTTATTTGTTGTTTGTAGATGTCATGCTTGGCTAATTCTGAAAGAGGAATAACTATCTTCAATTTGCCAATTTCAGCTTCTAGGTCAAATGGTCTTTCAGTTTGGATCTTGGTATTGTGGGTGACAGTCTTTTCCTTTTTTATTGAGTTTTCCTCTTGATTTTTGTCTTGATCACGAGACTTATCCTTTTTACTCACCTCTTGAGGAGTAGTATTTGGATTAGGCTGTAAAAGTGGTGCGGCCATTGGATTTTGTTTTGAGGGGAATAGTTCAGTTATTTCTTCAACGGTTATTTCATTTGTAACTGAATGAGTTTTGTCCTGTGGTTCTGTAACTATGGCTTTTTTAGGCTGCAGGCTATCTTTTTCTTTTTCAGGCTGTGTTATATTTATAGTTCTGCTTCTTAGCTTGTATTGCTTGTGAACTTCATAAACGGCTGTGTCATAACCTTGCTTAAAGTCAAATGACTCAGCTGACCTAGTTTGGAACTGCTTAATGCCATCCTCCTTGTGATCTTCATGACTCAAGAAAACTTGCTGCTCATCATTTAGGACCATTAGGTTAATGTGGGTGTCATCTACTTGCTCATTTGAAGTGGATGCTTCAGTATAGTTTTCCTGGAAGGGAGGTCTTATCTTTGGATCAGAACTGGCCTTGCTAATGTTTGGGTTTTGATTTCTCCTAAAATTTGGGTTCCTGACAGGGTTACTTTGTGGTGCTTCCCATGATGACTTCCTCTCCACAGATTCCACTCTGTCACCCAACCTTTTCATGCTAGTGAGTATTGCATCTAGTTTCTGATCAAAGGCTGAGGGTTCCTCTTTGAAGGTGACTCTTTTTTCCAATCTTTCCCTGTTCCTCTTGGCAATAAGGTTAGCCTCCACTGTGACAGCAACTTTTTGTGCATCCTCAAGGGTTTCAGGGGCTCTTTCCTTCAACTGATATGCCATGTCAGGGTCAAAACCATCAGGGAATTTGTATAATGCTAAATCAGGGGGAGGTCTCAAATTCTGTGATATTACGTTGTATACATTGTTGAATCTTGCACAATACTCCAAAACGGTCTCCTGAGGGCCTCGTTTGATTGTATCATATTCACCCAGTATGTGCAAGGGATCTTTCTTCTTTTCCCATCTGTTAGTAAAGGCATGGTAAAGCTCATCAGGATTTGTTATGGTATTTGTAGTAAGTGACCTAAACCAGGTTCTTACATCCCCCGTCAGGCTCTGAACAACAATTCTCATCCTTACACTGTCATCATCAATTTCATAGTTTTCAAAATGATCTTGCATCCTTCTAGCATGCTGAATGGCAGTGAAAGGGCCAGTGGAGTCAAAGTATGAGATTTTGGATTGGTAGTCATGAGGTAGGGCTGCAGCATTGGCAGGTAACTGCAGGGGTGCATATCTATTGGCCATATTTGCAGGGTTTATAGGGTTAACCTGGACAACAGGGACTATTGGGATAGTGGGGGTAGTAGGTATGGCGAGACTGCAGTGTTGGTCAAGGGAATGTGTGAAGTGGATGAAGGTGTGAAAGGAGGGGTTTGAGATGTGGATGGTGAATTAGGGGAACCAGGGGTAGATCGGAATAGAACCTTGATTGGAGTGAGAACGGGGTTAAGGTGGACTGTCTCAGGGCTCAAGTCAGAAGGATTTTCTTGTTTTCGCTGCTTCCTAATGTTTTTAGGGATTGTGTTAGGATTTTCAAAAACAGTTGGTGGGTTAGGGTTAGGGTTAAGTACTTTTAGGATTTTTTTGTGTTCTGCAAGGGCTAGACAAGATTTCGGAATGGTTGTGCATGTCCTAAAGCTGGTATGAAGATAGACTGAAGCAGCTTTTATGTAAACTTGTTAATGTAAAACAGAAACAGTTTTGAAGGCTTCCTGGCTAACTTTCAGGCTTCACCTGTAGCTTTAGGAAATGTACAGTAATTAGAAAATCCCGAGGTTGTCCCCAGTGGAGTCTCCATTTATGTTATCACCCAGGTTGTTCCCTATGACTCCCAAGGGAATACGGTCGGGGTAACCACTAACCAACCTTTGGATTATAGATCCTAGCCTATCTATAATTAGAGAGGGCTCTCTCTTTAAGTTTCAGATATTCCTTGCAAGCTTTTTAGGCTAGTTAAGAGTTCAGTTTCCTGTTTAAGACTTTGGTTGGTGAAATTTTGTTATAAGAAGGGCATGAAAGTGCAGAAGATGCTAGTCCATTGGGAATATGGAGTTAGAAAAGTGGAATAATTTTGGTGCCTGTGATGGAGAAAGTTTTGTTGCAAGGCTAGATGGCTATTGCTAATATAATTTCCGATTTAGTGAGTGAAACAACGAGATATGGAGTTACCAACAGTGTGATATCAACTTGAACAAAAATCTCTACTTAGTAGCATAATGAATTACCAAATAGTGACTGTGAGATATTCAGAGCTTATTGGAACAGTTAAGAATTCCAATTTAAACAGCTGAAACTTATGAAAAACATTTATAGTGAAGATAGATTGAGATCAGGGTGTCTCCATGGACAAATCCTGAGGTATTCTTTTTCTTTCTTTCCTAGCTTTAGAACAACATGTGAGAGGGATGAGCTCAAACAAATAACAGAAAAATTAACAGAGATAGAAAAACACTTATTATATCAAGCCATAGCACTAGAATCTTGTAGTATTCAATGGTTCCAATCACAACATGCACCAGTAAGACTCAGTTCCTGTAAACTCCAAGCTTTATTTATAACATCCTTCTGAAAGTTACAGCCAAGTTCTCAGTCCTTCATAAGAGAAACAACATAAACCAATAACACACCAACCCCTTGGAAGTGTATGCGAGGGGGAATATATACAATAGGTTTTACAAAATATCTTACTGCTGAGTCATTTGATACATTAACTGTGCTCACCAGCTTTACAAATATCATATAAGAAAGTTATTGCTACTATAAATGTAAAATAAATGGTTTTCAATGTCGTCAGGCCTCTTCTTGACCTTTGGAGGAGGCTGAGTCGGTTGAGCATTCTTCTTTAATGCTGAATGATGTGTCTTTATATTTTGTCTTGCTGTAGCTTTTCTCAGCCCTGCTACCTGTAGCTATCACTGTTGCTTTTGATGGCTGAATCTTCATGCTGAGGTGGCTCATTCCACCTTTCGGTCATAGTATGTGTATCACACTTTCTGAATGTGATGACTTATATATTTTGATGACAAAACTTAGATGAAGCCTCTTGTTTATAATAATAATTGTATCATGTTGGCCCACCAGTCCTGCGTAGGCAATTGATGCCTCAAAATTGCATCCATGGTCTCATCTGCCTCTGTGTATTTGTAGAACTTCGGAGGCGTTTCAAACAGATGGCTAATCTCATTCATAATAAAAAACAGATTCTCTATTCTGTCATAGAGACTTTGCCCAGATGCTGGCCCTGTTTCTTGTGAGCTGCTTGATCCTTGGCTGATCTGATTGGTGGCAAATGTGTTCACCCTCTTTGCATAAACTTCATGTGATAGAAGTTTTCCTGCACTGTTGAGTAAGCTGGGGAGACCTCTGCCTTGTAATGCTGCAAATTTGTCCATGAACCTATTTACCTCTGTTTGCATATCTTGGCTCCTTCTGTCCAATTTCTGTACCAGGCTTTTCAGTGTGAGGACCCTCTTAATTAGCTGGATATTCTCCGTCCTGTTGGAGATCCCAATTGCTGCCAGCTGAGGGCCTGTCCTGTTATTGAGCACATTGATCATTCTTTTGGCTATCTCAGGCATACTGCCTAGAGATGCCCTTGCTCTATGCACTTCCCTTTGTGCTTTGCCTATGAGCTCCATTTGCTCATGAATGGTTTCAATGTATTGCCATTGGTCTGTTATTGATTGGCCAATGTGGGTCCACAAAACTTTTCTGATTTCAGCCACCACTTTTCAAGGGTGAGCTCTTTCTCTAGTTCTTTTATCCTTTCCTTGATAGTTTTTATTTCTCTCCCTTCTTAGCCACATTCTGCTTTGATTTATCATATTTCTCATTTAGCTTGGCCAACTTCTCCTTGGTTCATTCAGTTCTGTCATCTGGGCTTCTAGGGCCTGGACTTCATTCAACAGTTTCTGCATGTCGAGGCTCGGAGCCTGCTCTGTAGATGGTGTTGGTGCTGCTGTTGATGTTGATGGTGCTGCTGCTTCTGTGTGAGGAGGAGTTATCTTTGGAGGCTCCTCAAGGTTAATAACCTCTGGAGGGGGCTGAGAAGTCTGGCCTCCCTCTTTCTGTTGTAGGGCTGCCTGTAGTGCAACCTCTGTGTCTTCCAGCCTCCCTTCTGTCTGCACTAGTTGCTTGTGCAGTGCTACCAGCAATGTAGCTATCTCTTGTTCTTGCTTCTGCTGGGCGACCTCATCTGTTTGGGGGTGAATGGTTTCTGTGAGCTTTACCTTCTTTCTTAGGGCTGCCAGGTCTGCATCTCTTATTTTTAGTAGTGCTTGTATGGCTTTGGATCCTTGGGGTCATTCCCCAGCTCTATAATTATATCTTCCAAAGACTTGATCCTGTTGTCTTTGGCCAGGGAGGATGCTTTCTCCAACTCTAGTTGGGTAGCTGTATTGTTTAGGCTGTTTTCCTGCCTTTTTGCCAACATTGCTTGTCTGCCAATGTTGCATAGACCATTTCACCCGTTTGCTTATGGAGTTCTATTTGGTCCATTGGGTGAATGTCTTTTGCCAGAACGTCCAGGTTGGTTCTTATGTAGTCTGCAGCTGACTGTGGCTGCACCGTGGTGGGCATGAAATGACTCATGGTCATTTTTCCTTCTGAGATTTCATAGGCTGCCATGAGCCTCTGCTGATTTTTCGGGGGCATCTTTAGCAACTGATTGTAGATTTGGAGCCTGAGTGGCTCATTTCTCCTCTTGATATCGGTGAACTGTTGCTTGATGCTTGCCTCTGGTTTCCTTTGATGGCTTGAGGAGCTTACCTCTCCTCCAGGATTTCTCTCTTGTTCCTGCTGAAAGGAACTAGCAGATACCTCCATGCTTGGTGGGCCCATTATCACTGATTTCCCCATAGGCATTTCTTCTTCAGAGAGGGGATTTAATCTCTGCCTTTTCTCCCCTTGGTTTGTGGACGTTGTAAGGGGAGTCTCCTGCTCTCTGTCCCTCTTCTTTCCTTTTTCCACCTTTTGTGGAGTTTGGAGCACTGAGGTCTCCATTGTCTTCTCTTTCTCAGAAGGCATTTTCTGTTGAGCCTGTTGCTCAGTAGGTGCTGGGGCTTCAGCCATTTTTTCTTGCTGCATAGGCTGCCCCTCTTCTTGAGGTTCTTCTTGCTGTTCTTGTTGCTGTTCTTGTTGCTTTTCGACCTCCTTTTCTACTTGCTGCTCTGTTTGTTGTTGTGTTGTAGGAGGTGGTTGTTCCTGCTCCACCTGCTTGCCCTTGTCTTTATTTGTTTCCTGTTGGGCATTTCGGTTACTTGCTGCTGGGCTGTGGAAGATGAGGCAGCTGCTCCAATTTGCCTTTGACTGGAGGAAGAGACCTGCCCACAATGTTCCAAGTCAGCCTCTTTCTCAATATTGCTTGTTTCTCTTCTTAGCATTTCTTCTTTGCTAATTGGCTCTTCTAAGGTGCCTTCTTTCCAGCTTAGGGCATTGGCATACTTCTCAATGTGAGGGATTTTCACATGGACATGGCCACCCTATTTGTACTTTATTCTCCTAAGGGAAATTAAGTGATTAGGGTCATAAGGCACCCACTTGAAACTAGTTTGAAGTCTAAGGGTTTCTAGAATCCTATCAGCTTCCTTCCATCCTTCCTCCTTCTTATTGTACAAGAAGGGTCCCAGCTGATTCCTCACCTTTAGTTGCACCTTCTTGCTTTTACTTTGGAAATGGACAAAGTCTGCATTTCCAAACTACCTAAAGTACTCTAGGGCAAAGAGTCTCATAGGGACATATTTTGGCAGCCTATAGGGATTTAGCTCACAGCCATATACCCTGATTACTGTGTGGTGTTGGTAGAAGTACCAATCACCAATGTTGTAGGCTTTTGATAGTTTAAGAATTCTCTGCATTTCATCTATCAATCTTGGAGGAGGGGCACCCAACAACAAGGTCATAGCTGGATGAATGAAAAGATCGATGAATTCACAGTAGGTGTAAGTTGAATAAGGCAGAAGATGGAAAAATGAAGACCAATACACAACCGACCTTGGGCTTCCCTGGGCATCTAGATTTTTTAGAGGGACAGGGAAGGCATCAGGCTGATAGAACAAGAATAAATGATATATGTACCTGGTGTATTTAAACACCTTTTCCCTCTCCAGATTCATTAATTGCTCATGAATTTTATTGGAACTAAAAGTAGCAAAGTCATAATGTACAACAGGAGGCATCCCTGGGGAGAAAATGGATAGAATTGCCATGATGGTTTCATCCACATCCTCATATGTCCCATAACCTAGGATGTAACTGATCAAATCTACCATCATTTTGCCCAGCTCATTAAGATATGGATATGATATGGGAAGGGCAGTGGCCATAGATTGATATTGAGGCTGAATAAACAATTGATTAACCCTGGCAATCTGATCACTGGACAACTTGCCCCCTTTGGTTATCAAATCATGGATGGAGAGAGGAGTTAGGGGTTTTGTGGTGTGAAAGTGGAGCATTTCATTGATGGCCTTAGGGGTGATATGGAACAGTACTGAGCCTGAGGGGCTGAGGACGGCTCTCTGAGAGGGGTCATAGTTCGACATGCATTGTTTTATCAAGTCTTGGAGGACATTGACTTGAGGGAGGTTGTAGATGGGTATGTGGGAATCCCAAATTCCTAAGGTGTCAGCCCCACTGAGATGTTGGGCCTTTAATTCATTCATCAGGTGAATATTGAACTTGGCTGTCATGGGCATGGAGTCTAACATCTGGTAATCTTTATCACTTAGCGCTTTCCACTCTAGCTCTCTGTCTGGGGCATTCAGAGGTTGAACATTTAGGACTATTGGTGTCTCCATGGCTAAGCAGTAGTTATGACTTGGTGCTGAACTGGTTTTAGCGGGCAGGAGACCACAAAGGGCTAATTTTGCAGAAGTCAAGCCAATTGTAAGGGTAAATGAGGCAACTGTGGTGACAATGGTGCATAATGCTCAACAAGAGTTAATTGAGGGATTGCAGGAGCTGGCAATTCTGTTTTCTTTGTGAATTATGCCTTTTTAGGTTTACAGTCCACGAATGCGCGGACAGAGTGGCAATTTGGGGAAGGGTGACTGTATATGAGTTCAGCAGGTGAAATTCAACCTTGCGCCTGTGAGGAACACTTGTTTTTCCGGGGATTTTTTGGTCAAAACAGGTTGTTTTACTCTTGTAAATTTAGTTCCGGAGAAATATGGATATAACTTAGCTCTGAAGGGATGCTCTGGGTAAATACCTGGTGAATTGCCGGCAATGGTGACAAATATAGGCGGGTTGTAGGCGGCATCGCTCTTCAGGTCAATTTCAGCAGGTTGGCGATAGATGGACGTAATTTTCATGCAGAGGAGAGCAATAGTTCTTTCAGTGAAAATGAGAAAAAACACAAAAATCGGCTAAAATATGGACTTTTGGGTCATTGGCGCGCTTTTTGGATGACGTCAGCATGACGTCATCAGGTGGGGTCAGGTCGGGTGATGTTAGCATGACATCACCGGGTGACGTGGCAGTCTGTGAGTGGTCCACGGGGATTGCACAGGTGGCAGACATGTAGGAGCTCTGGCGGTCGGGGGTGCTGACAGGGCGCCAAGTGGAAGTGACGTGGGCGGGCGTGGCGCTGGC